>CAUYPK010137799.1:0-24980 GCA_963574355.1 Loris lydekkerianus
GTCTTAGCAAAATAACTGGGAAAATGCCAGGAAGGCTATATTAACCAGTGTGATGAAAATGTGTCAAACGGTCTATGAACCAAGTGTATGGTGCCCCATGATCATATTAATGTACACAGCTATGATTTATAATAAAAAAAAAGAAATAAGTATATATCTTTTCAATGGAAAAGGTCTGAAACCTAGTGGTCAGCCTTTGCATCACTAGTGGTGAGATACCAGATGGTGCCTACATCCTGGGGAGAAGCAATGTGAAAATTACAGCTCCCCACCCCCAAAAGCACCCTTGATTTAACTTTCAGTTTACAAGAAATAGCTAGGAGAGAGGACCAAGTTAAATAAGACCATGAGGAAATGAACAAATCCAGAAGGCAGGACATCCCACAGGACAACTGGCCGTGTTTTCTCAATAAATCATTATAAAAAGTATTTGGGGGAGGGAAGCATGAATTCTTAGATTAAGGGACTTTGGAAACACACAATCAAATGGGATAAAATGAATTGTGTGGTCCTTGAGCAAATCTTGGTTTAGATAAGCCAGTTTTAAAAGATTTGTTTCTTTGATAAATAGGGGAAATTTGAGTGTAGATTAGGTATTAGACGGCAAGGGGAAATTACTATAGATTTTGTTAGATGTTGTGGTAGTATTAAGGTTCTATAGAAAAATAGTATTAATTTTAAAAATGTATATTCAATTGTTTATAGATTGAAATGTCTTGACATCTGTGCTATTTTTTGTTTTATTATTTTATCTTAAAATTGACAGATAAAATTGTATGTATTTGTCATATGCAACATATTTTGAAGTATATATTCATTGTGGAATGACTAAATCTAGCTAATTAGCATTACACATCAACTCACATAGTTATCATTTTTGTTGTGAGAATACACCGAACACCCAGTCTGTTAACATTGCTTAAGAATACAATATATTGTGACTAATTATGATCATTGTGTTGTAAGTAGATCTCTTGTACCTATTTCTCCTATCTAACTGCAATTTTTTATTCTTTGACCAACACCTTCCTAACCCCCCAGCCCCTCCTGCCCCAATGCCCTTGGTAACCACCACTCTACTCTCTACTTCTGTGAGATCAACTTTTTTAGGTTTCACATGTAAGTGAGACCATTTGGTATTTGTATTTCTGTGTCTGTCTTATTTTAGTTAACATAATGTGCTCCAGGTTCATCCATATTGCTGCAATGACAGGATTTCCTTCTTCTTTATTGCAAATAGTATTCCATTGTGTATATGCCACATTTTCTTGATTCATTTATTAGATAATGGACACTGAGGTTGATTCTATATCTTGACTATTGTGAATAATGCTGCAATAAACATGGGAGTGCAGATGTCTCTTTGAAGTACTAGTTTCATTTCCTTTGGATATATATTTAGTAATGGGATGGCTTGATTATATGGTAGGTCTATTTTTAACTTTTTGAAGAGCCTCCATACTGTTTTCCATAACTAATTTACATCCCCACCAATGGTATACAAGGGTTCCCTTGCTCCACATCCTTGCCAACACTGTTTATCTTTCATCTGCCAACACTGCTTATCTTTTGTCTTTTTTATCATAGCCATTCTAACAGGTGTGAGGTGATATCTGATTGTGGTTTTAATTTGCATTTTCCTGTGATTGGTGGTGGTAAGCATTTTATCTATATATGTTGGCCATTTGTATTTCTTCTTTAGGAAAATAACTATTCAGATCTTTTGCCCATTTTTTGATTAAGTTATTTACTTTCTTGCTATTGAGTTGAGTACTTTATATATTTTAGATACTAACATTTTATCAGATATATAACTTGCAAATATTTTTTCCCATTCTGGAGATTGTTTATTCATTCTGTTGATGTTTCCTTTGCTGTACAGAAGCTTTTTAGTTTAATATACTTCTATTTGTCTCTTTTTGTTTCTGTTGCCTGTGTTTCTGAGGTCATATCCAAAATATCATTGCCCAGACAAATGGCATAAAACTTTCCCCCCATGTTTTCTTCTGGAAGTTTTATAGTTTTGGGTCTTACATTTAAGTGATAAGTCCATTTTCAATTGATATTTTTGTGTATGATGTGAAATGAGTTTCCAATTTCTTTTTATTGCATGTGGATATCCAGTTTTTTTTTTTTTATTTCAACCTCATTTATTAAAAAATATTGTCCTTTGCCCATTGTGTGTTCTTGGCATGTTTGTTGAAAATCACTTTACTTTAAATGTATGTACTTATTTCTGGTCTCTCTATTCTGTTCCATTGGTCTATGTATCTGTTTATGCTAGTACAGTGCTGTTTTCAGTTCTTTAGCTTTAGAGTCAGATAATGTGATGTCTACAGCTTCGTTCTTCTTCCTCAAGATGGATTTGGCTATTCGAGATCTTTTGTTGTTCCATGTAAATTTTAGGATTATTTTATTTAATTTTTGTGAAGAATATCACTTTTATTTTTAGCTTTATCATTTTTTATTAATCAGTATTTCAATTTGCTTTTTGTGGTTTTTTGTACATTCTAGTATTATTTTATTTTTGTGAAGAAGGTCATTGTTTTTTTTTTTTTTAATAACCATTTTTGATTAATCAGTATTTCAATTTTTCTGGAGCTATGGCAAATGGTAATTCTTTAAAAAATTGTTGCTTTCCAATTTAACACTTATAGTTTATTGAACTATAGTACATTTTCTGGGTTGTTTGTATGCTATCACCCACCTGTATGTTGGTGTAGATTCCTTGGGATTTTTCTCATGGACGATCATGTCATCTGTAAACAGGGACAAGTTTGTTTCTTCCTTGCCAATATTTATACCTTTTATTTCTTTTTCTTGCTTTATTGAACTATGTAGGACTTCCGATATGATAATGAATAATTGGTGAATGTGTATGTCCTTGCCTTGTTCCTTATAGTATGAAGAAAAAAGTCAGTCTTTCACTCTCACAAATGTTGTTGCCTGTGGGTTTTTCGGTAGATGACCACTATTTCTATAAAATGATAGGTTATTGAGAAAGTCCCTTCTGCTCCTAGTCACTGAGAGTTTCTTTTTAAACAATGATTTGCTGTGGAGTTTGTCAAAGGTTCTTTTTTGTAGTATTGAGATGGTGAACTATATTGATCAATTTTCAAATATTGAACCAACCTCACATTTTTAGAACAAACCTTACTTAATCCTGGTGTTTTTTTGTTTGTTTGTTTGTTTGTTTGTTTTAGCAGAAAAGAAGCAAAGTTTATTTATAGTATAGGTTATGCATAGAATTTTAAGTGTAACTTTGCCAGAGAGAAGAAAAGGGTCCCTCTTGTGTGTAAAAGGCGATCAGTATATTTTTCTATTTTTTCCTTTTTATGGCTATTGCTGGATTTGATTTGCTAATACATTGTTTAAATATTCATCACATCTATATGAGGAATATCACCGTGTAGTTTGTTTTCTCTATACTATTTTTCTCAGGTTTGATATGAAGGTAATGGTAGCAACAGAAGTCAGGTAGTGCTTCTTTCTCTTCTATATTCTGGAATACATGTGTACAAGCATTGTAATTTCTTTGGGAAATGTTTGGTGTGAGTCACCAGTGAAACCATTTCAGTCCAGAAATTTTTTTTGAAAGGATTTTGACTACAGATAAAATTTCTTAATACATATATAGTACTATTTAGGTGGTCTTTCTCATTTTGGTGTATTTGGGCAGGTTATAGTGTTTGAAGATTTGGTTCATTTTTTAATCTAAGTTGTTAAATTTAGTTATGTAGTGCTTTTTATAGTTTTTTTTTTTTTGAGCTTTTTTTATTATTGGGGATTCATTGAGGGTACTAGAAGTGTCACACACTGAGACCCCCCTCCCTCCTTCTCTCTTTCTACTCTTCCTTTTCCCCACCTCCCTCCCTCCTTCTTTCTCTCTCTGCTCTACCCTTCACCCCCCCATCTTTAATTGTCACTAATTGTCCTTATATCAAAATTGAATACACAGGATTCATGCTTCTCCATTATTGTAATGCCTTACTGAGAAAAATGTGCTCCACTTCCATCTAGGTTAATACAAATGCTGTAAAGTCTCCATTTTTAAAAATGGCTGAATAGAATTCCAGGGTATACATGTACCACAGCTTGTTAATCCATTCCTGGGTTGGGGGGCATTTAGGCTGTTTCCACATTTTGTAAATTGAGCTGCGATAAACAGTCTAGTGCATGTGTCTTTATGATAAAAGGTTTTTTTCCCTTCTGGATAGATGCCCAGTAATGGGATTGCAGGATCAAACGTGAGGTCTAGCTTGAGTTCTTTGAGGTTCCTCCATATTTCCTTCCAAAAAGGTTGTATTACTTTACAGTCCTACCAGCAGTGGAAAAGTGTTTCCTTCTCTCTACATCCATGCCAGCATCTGTAATTTTGAGATTTTGTGATGTGGGCCATTCGTGCTGGGGTTAGATGATATCTCAGGATGGTTTTGATTTGAATTTCTCTAATAATTAAGGATGATGAGCATTTTTTCATATGTTTGCTAGTCATTCATCTGTCTTCTTGAGAAAAGGTTCTGCTCATCTCTCTTCCCCATTGATCTATGGGATTGTTGACTTTTTTCATGTGGATTAATTTGAGTTCTTTATAGATCTTAGGTATTAAGCTTTTGTCTGATTCAAAATATGCAAATATCCTTTCCCACTGTGTTGGTTGCTTTGGTAGTTGTCTCCTTAGCTGTACAGAAGCTTTTCAGTTTAATTAAGTCCCATTGTTTATTTTGGTTGTTATTGTAATTACCATGGCAGCTTTCTTCATAAAGTCTTTCCCCAGGCTGATATCTTCCAGTGTTTTTTCTATACTTTCTATGAGAATTTTTATTGTTTCATGCCTTAAATTTAGGTTATTTATCCACCTTGAATCAATTTTTGTGACTAGAGAGAAGTGTGGTTCCAGTTGCAGATTTTTGCATGTGGATATCCAGTTCTCCCAGCACTCTTTATTGAATAGGGAGTCTTTACCCGAGGTATCTTCTTGTTTGGTTTATTGAAGATTATGTGGTTATAGGTTGTTTTACAGTTTTCTATTCAATTCCAAATATCTATGTCTCTATTTTTGTGCCAGTACCATACTGTCTTGACCACTGTGGCTTTGTAGTACAGCCTAAAATCAGGTATGCTGATTTATAGTTAAGACAGCTTAACTGTCTCAGCTATATGGGTTTTCTCTGGTTCCATACAAAATGCAGAATCCTTTTATCCAAGTCCTGAAAGGATGATGTTGGTATTTTAACAGGGATGGCATCGAGTTGGTAGATTGCTTTGGGAAGTATAGATATTTTAACAATGTTGGTTCTTCCCAGCCATGAGCATGGTATGTTCTTCCATTTGTTAATGTCCTCTGCTATTTCCTTTTTTAGGGTTTCATAATCTTTATAGAGGTCCTTCACCTCTTTTGTTAGGTATATTTCTAAATATGTCATTTTCTTTTAAACTATGGTGAAGGGAGTTGTGTCCTTAATTAGCTTCTCATCTTGGCTATTATTGGCATACATAAAGGCTGCTGACTTGTGGACATTAATTTTATATCCTGAGACATTACTGTATTTTTTGGTGACATCCAGGAGTCTTGTGGTTAAGTCTTTGGGGTTCTCCAAGTATAAGATTATATGATCATCCAAAGATGGAGAGTTCGACCTCATCTGCTCCCATTTGGATGCAGTTTATTTCCTTGTCTTGCCTAATTGTGTTGGCTAGAACTTCCAGCACTATGTTGAATAGTAATGGCAACAGAGAACAACCTTGTGTGGTTCCAGTTCTAAGAGGAAAAGCTTTCAGTTTAGCTCCATTCAGTAAGATATTAGCTGTAGGTTTGTCATAGATAGCTTCTATCAGTTTAAGAAATGTTCCACCTATGCCTATACTCTTCAGTGTTCTAATTAGAAAAGGAAGCTAGATTTTATCAAATGCTTTTTCTGCATCTTTTGAGAGGATCATATGTTCATTGTTTTTGCTTCTATTAATATGTTGAATAAAGTTTATGGACTTGCATATATTAAACCAGCCTTGCATCCCTGGGATGGAACCTACTTGATTATGATGTATGACTTTTTTGATGATAAACTGTAATCTATTGACTAGGGTTTTTAAAGAATTTTTGCATTTATATTCATTAGCAAAACTGGTCTGAAGTTTGCCTTTTTAGTTGGGTCTTTTCCTGGTTTTGTATCAGGATGATGTTTGCTTTGTAGAATGTGTTGGGGGGAAGATTCCTTCTTTCTCAATCTTTTGGAAGAATTTCTGCAATATAGGAATAAGCTCTTCTTTGAAGGTTTGATAAAATTCTGGTATGAAGTCATCCAGACCAGGGCATTTCTTTTCTTGGAAGATTTTTTATTGTTCCTTTGATCTCAGTGCTTTAAATAGGCCTGTTCAGGAGATCTATTTCTTCCAGGCTAAGTCTTAGGAAGAGGGTGTAATTCAAAATATTAATACATTTCACATTGTCAAATTTCTTAGCATAGAGTTTCTTGGCATAAGAGATTATTCACAGATAATCTGTTGTATCTCTGTGACATCAGTTGTTATTTCTCCTTTATCATTTCTGATTGAGGTTATTAGAGATTTTGCTTTTTTATTTCTAGTTAGTCTGGACAAAGGTTTATCTATTTTATTTATTTTTTCAAAAAACCAACTCCTTGTTTCATTAATTTTCTGAATGATTCTTTTGTTTTCAATTTCATTGATCTTTGATTTAATTCTAGATACTTCTTTTCTTCTGCTGGGTTTAGGCTTAGATTGTTCTTCATTTTCCAATCCCATAAGATGGTTTGTGAGTTTGTTGATGTGCTCTCTTTCTGATTTTTGAATTTAGGCTTCTAAGCAATAAATTTTCCTCTCAGGACTGCTTTTGCAGTATCCCACAGGTTTTGGTAGCTGTGTCTTCATTGTTGTTGTGTTCAAGGAAATTAATGATTTCCTGTTTTATTTCTTCCTGCACCTAACTCTGATTCACCATAAGGTTGTTTAATTTCCATGCCTTTGTATGGGGTTGAACGTTTTTGTTGAAGTTGAATTCCACCTTTAGTGCCTTGTGGTCTGAAAAGATGCAAGGTAAAATACGAATTCTTTTGATTCTGTTGATGTTTGTTTTGTGTCCTAGAATATGATCAATTTTGGAGAATGTTCCACAGGGTGATGAGAAGAATGTATGTATATTCTTTATCTTTTGGATGGAGTGCTTGATATATGTCTATCAAGCACAGTTGTTCTAGGGTCTCATTTAAGTCCCTTATATCTTTGTATAAGTTCTGTTTAGAGGATCTGTCCAGCTCTGTGAGAGTAATGTTAAAGTCCCCTGTTATTATGGTGTTATAGGATATTATATTGCTCAGACTAAGTAAGGTCTCTTTCAAGAATCTGGGATCAGGGCGACTCAAAGGAGTAAGGCACCAGCCCCATATATCAAATGTGGTGGGTTCAAACCATTAACATATGCTGAAATAATTGATAAGTGTGGTAGCATTCTGTTCATCTTATTTTGTGAAAGTCCATTGCTTAGTTTTCTCTTTTGCATCATTGTGAAAGCTAGGTTCAGTCCCTTAATTTCTGGGTGCTTACTTTGCTGGTGGCCCCTTGTGATGGTCAATGTGTATAACAGGTTGAAGTATTTCCCATAGAGCTGGTCTTGTTGTGGCAAATTTCCTGAATGTTTGCATATCAGTAAAAGATTTGATTTCTCTGTCAATTTTAAAGCTTAGCGGGATATAGAATTCTGGGCTAGAATTTCTTCTGTTTAAGTAGACTAAGTGTAGATGACCATTGTCTTTTGGCTTGAAAAGTTTAATTAGAGAAGTCTGCAGTCACCCGGATGGATTTGCCCCTATAGATCAGTTGGCACTTACTCCTGGCAGCTTGCAAAATTTTTTCTTTTGTTTTGATTTTAGACAGGTTCATCACAATGTGTCTTGGAGAAGCTGTACTAGAGTTGAGGTGACCTGGGGTCTGACATTCCTTTGAAAGAAGTGTGTCAGAATCTTTGGTGATATTTGGGAAATTTTCATTTATAATATTCTCTAGTATGGCTTCCATTCCTCTGGGGCATTCTTCTTCCCCTTCTGGGATACCTATAGCTCGTATGTTTGAAATGTGTCATAAAGTCCCATAATTCTGGTAGTGAACGTTCTGCTTTCTCTCTCTTCTTTTCTGCCACTTTAACTATCTGAGTTATCTCAAGAACTTTGTCCTCTGCCTCTGAGATTCTTTCTTCTGCATGATCTAATCTGTTGTTGATACTTTCTATTGCATCTTTAAGTTCCCTAATTGACTGCTTCAATTCCTTCAGCTTTGCTATATCTTTTCTATATTCTTCATATTGTTCATTTCTTATTTGATTCTGTTTTTGGATTTCCTTTTGGTTATTTTACACTTTCTCAGCAAGTACTTTCTCTTTATTGCTTTCATCAACTTTATTTCAAATTCCCTTCTGCCATCTCTAACAATTCCTTATAGGTGGAATCCTCTACAGTAACTACCTCACAGTCCCTTGGGGGGGATTGCTCTGGACTGGTTTTTCATGTTGCCAGGATTTTTCTGCTGATTCTTCCTCATGAGTGTTTTCTTTTATCTGTTTCCTTGCCCTAATTTTCCTTTCACTTCCTCTAGCTCTTTAAGTTATGTTGCCTCTTGCCTAAGGTTTTGATGAGTCCTTTTTGTACAGGACCAGAAAGATGAGAAGATTGAAGAGCAAGAGGGGAAAAAAAGATTTAAAAAGGAAAGAAAAAAAAGCAAGGAGAGGAGGTGTGTAAAAGGGCATGTTGACAAAAAGAAGAGAGACTCAGAAAGTGGGAGAAAGGAGTAATACAGGTGTACAGTAGGGTACTTTGACCCAACCTTAAAACCCCGAAACCTCTAGGGGTGCTGGGTTGGGTGGTTCCCTTGAGGTCAGAAGCCCTTTGCCGGCCTGTTCAGACACAGTACCCTACCTCCACCAAATGGAGAGGAAAGACAAAAATACTATAAATAAAACCAAACCAACCAAACAAAAACCCCTATGAGATAAAATTGGGAAAAAAATGAAAATAGGGGCAAAAACACTAGAAAAATGAAGTCCTAATTGTTAAAGAAAGCAATAATGGAAAATTGTATTTAAACTAGAAAAAGGAAAAAGGAAAAGGAAGGAAAAAGAAAAAATAAAATAGAAAGAAAAATCTAGAGGGAAAATG
This sequence comes from Loris lydekkerianus, assembly GCA_963574355.1. Classification (NCBI taxonomy): domain Eukaryota; kingdom Metazoa; phylum Chordata; class Mammalia; order Primates; family Lorisidae; genus Loris; species Loris lydekkerianus. The sequence goes on from CAUYPK010137799.1 coordinate 9,168, forward strand.
TTGAAGTTAAAAAAACAAAACAAAAAAACAAAAACAAAAAAACACAAAACAGTATATATATATATATATATATATATATATATATATATAGCTAAATATTGTCCGGGCAACAGGTGATCTTCTAGGGTATGAGATGTTAATTACAATGCTGATACAGCTGTACAAGATGGAGACTGGAGGCCTCTGCTGATTTCTCAAACCCTGTGAGCTTGAGAGGCTAAATGTTTCCTTAGCCTGCTTAAAAGACACTTTAAACTGTTATCTTTGGCTAAGCAGAGGCTTTCCCAGGAAAGCGTTTGTTGCTGGGATCTCTCCAGAGTGGCTGCCCATTTATCTAATGCACCAAAAACAGTCTCACTCTATGCCCCTGAGGGCCACGGCTATAATCTGCCAAACACTGAGCCCTCTGCTCTACCCCAGCATCTCAGTCCCCGCCTTTGTGCTGCTCAGTCACTAGGTTACTTGCCCAAAATCTCCTGGCTGATTCCTCACACTGCAACCCTGAGGGTGAAGCCTACAGGGGGAAGTTCTCTAACAGTGGCTGTGCAGGTGGCCCACAACTAAACAATATAAGCTGCCTTCCAGCTCAACAGCTCAGTCTGGGGCCCTAGACAATGCTCAAAATCATCCACACTCTTGCCCAGGATCTCCCACAGAAGTTCAAACAAGTACTCAAGTCCAGAAAAAAAAAAAACAAAAACCAAAATAGCCCACAGGTAAAGCCTTTCCTGATTACAATCTCACTGTCGCTGTAGTTACAGTTGTGGGCAGCCTCCTACTGAACAAACACCCCCACCACTTGCCAGTTATCCACTGTTTTTATCCTCCCTGTGTGGTCCAGAAGTTTCTTGCTATCTCCCTGTGTTCCCAAAGGGATGTTTCTGGAAAGATCCAAACAGCCAGAGATACCTGGAGTCTTTTCTCCCCAATCTCACTGTGCCCAGTTGCAAAGAAGCTGTTACTTGGCTGCCATCTTGAACTTCCTTTGAATTTTTTTATGATTATTTTTTACAACATTTAATAATGTCTGTGAGGTACATAATGATAGCCTTTTTTTAAATGATTAACATTGGTAATTTGTAACTTCTTTCTTTCTTTTATTCTTTGTCAGTCTTGCCTGATAATTACCAATTTTATTGGAACTAATCAATCTATATTTAAGTTTACATATGGAAGTAAATATCAATGATAATCAAGCTGAGGGGAGAGAAGGGAAGGTTATGAGTAAATTCACACCTGTTGGATACAGTGCACACAATCTGGATTAAGGGCACACTTATAACTGACTCAATCTGTACCCAAAAAAGTATGTAAACAAAACATGTATATACCCTAATATGTAGTATTCTGAAATTTAAAAAAAGAATTTAGAGAAAAAGAGAAAAGTATGCACAAAGCAAGTTTAAAAAGATAATGTCATTGTTATTTTGATAAGGATTACATTTAATCTGTGCTTTGAGTAGCATGGACATCTTAATTTTTCCAACTCATGAACATGAGATACTTTTCCATTTCTTTATATCTTCTTCAATTTCTTTTATCAATTTTATTATAGTTTTAAATGTAGAGATTTTTCAACTTCCTGGTTAAATTTATTACTAATTTTTTGTAGTTATTATAAATGAAATTTTTTAATTACTTTTTCAGGTGGTTGCTGTTAATGTATAGAAATACTACTGATTTTTGTGTGCTGATTTTTCTATCCTGCAACTTTACTGAATTCATTTACTAATTTTAGCAGTTCTTTGATAGAATTTTTAGAGTTTTCTATATATAAAATCATGTCATTTATAGAAAGAACTTAACTCACTTTTCCCAATTTTGCTGACTGTTTTTCTTATCTAGTTGCTCTGGTTGGGAATTCCAATACAATGCTGAATAAAAGTGGCAAGAATGGGCATCTTACTCTAGTTTCAGATCTTAGAGAAAAAGATTTCAACTTTTACCTTTAAGTATGATGTTAGTTGTGAATTTTAATACATGGACTTTATTATGTTGAAATAAATTTCTTTCATACATAATTTTTTGAGAGTTAAAAAGGTGTTAAATTTTCTGCAGCCACTGAAGTTATCATTTGCTTTTTGTCTTTTATTCTGTTAGTGTGATGATTGTATTTATTTATCCTTGCATCGCTAGGATAAATCCCACTTGATTGTAATAAATGATCTTGTTGAATTCACTTAGTATTTTATTGATGGTTTTTGCAACTATGTTCATTAGGAATATTAGTCTGTAATTTTCTTTTTAGTTCTATTCTTATCTGACTCTGATATTAAGGTAATGACAACCAAATGACTTTGGAAGTATTCTCTCCATTTTTGTTTTTTTTTTTTTTTTTTTTTTGAAGGATTTGAGAAGGATTGGTATCTGTTTTTAATATGGTTGGTAGAATTCAGTAGTGAAGCTATCAGGTGATGAACTTTTCTTTCATGTGAAATTTTTCATCACTGGTTCAATATTCTTATTCATTATTAGTTTGTTAGAATTTTTTATTTCTTCATAATTAAATCTTGGTAGATTTTATAGATCCAGAAATTTATCTATTTCTTCTAGGTTATCACATTCATTGGTGTATAACCATTCATATTAGTTTCTTATGGTCTTTTGCATTTCTGTTAATTGCAATGTCTTCTTTTTCATTTCTCATTTTATTACTTTGAATCTTCTTTTTTTTCTTAGTCTAGCTAAAAGTTCGTAAATTTTTTGTTTTTTGAAAAAAACAACTCTTAGTTTTCTTGATCTTTTCTATTTTTTCTCCTAATTATTATCTTATTCATTTATTCTCTGATATTTATTATTAATATTTTATTTCTTCTACTATCTTTGGTCTTAGTTTATTCTTATTTTTCTAGTTCCTAGAGGTGCAGCATTAAGTTGTTTATTTAAGATCTTCCTTCTTCTTTGATGTAGATGGTTATTGCTATAAATTTCCCTCTTAGAACTGTTTTTGCATACCCCATAAGTTTTAGTACACTGTGTTTACATTTTTTCAAAATTTTCAAGACATTTTTAAATTTCTTTTTTAATGTCATAATCAGTGTATTGGTTGTTTAGGAGTATGTTGTTTAATTTCTCTGTGATTGTGAATTTTCTGAAGTTTTTCCTATTACTGATTTTTAGTTTTATACCTTTGTGGTTAGAAAAGATGGTTGATATGATTTCAACTTTTTAAAAATTGTTAAGAGTTGTTTTGGGTGCTAACATATGACCTGTCCTGGAAAATATTCCACATGCAGTTAAATAGAATGTGTATTCTGCTACTGTTATATGAAGAATATTTCATATATGACTGTTAGGTCCATTTTATCTAGGGTGCAGTTTAAGTCTGATGTTTCCTTATTGCTTTTCCATCTGGATGACCTGTTCATTGCTGGAAGTGGAAGTTTGAAATTCCCTACAATTATTGTATTGTAGTCTATCTCCCTCTTCAGATCTATTAATATTTTCTCTAAATATTTAGATGCTTTTATATTTAGATGTATGTTGGGAGCAAACCTCCTGGGAGGCAAGGCCACCCAGTTTGAGGAAATGTACTCGAGTCAAAGACTGACTGCAAACTCAGCAGTTTTCCTGTTATGGCTGGTTCCTGAACCAGATTAGAATGGAGCCATGCCCTTTTGATCACAACAGACTTCCAAGGATGCTATTTTGCCCCTAGGCTGTTTTTAATTGAGTTATGCAATTATGACAAGATCATGCCTTCAAGCTACTGTACATAAAAGCTGTGCAATAAAGCTAAGATTGCTGTTCTTATTGAGGAAAGCTCTCCTGATCCTGCTGTTTTTCATCCCATACAGTCTACTCCCAAGGTCTTTAATAACCTTTGCCAGGCAGGTTCCCAGCATGTATATATATATTTATAATTGTATATCATCTGGCTGAATCACAAACACTTTACCATTATATAGTGACATTATGTCTCTTTTTATAGCTTTTGACTTAAAGTCTATTTTATCTAACTATAACTATTTCTCCTTTTATTGGGGGGGGTATGTTTTCTGGACTATCTTCCCCCATCCCTTAACCATCTGTTTATGTGTGGTTACCATCTCTATGTTGGTAACCATCTCTATGCTTTTTGATTGAAGAATTTAATCTATTCACATTCAAGACAATTATTGACATGTAAGTATTTACAATTGCCACTTTGTTTTCTAGTTGTTTTGTAAAAACTTTGTTTCTTTTTTACTCTCTGTCTCATTATCTTCCTTCTGGATAAGTAATTGTGATTTTCTCTAGTGGTGTGCTATTTTGGTTATTGTTGTTTTAAGAGATAGGGATTTTACTATGTTGCCCAGGCTTGATTGCAATGCTACAGCCTTGAACTTCTGGTTTTAATCAATCCTCCCACCTCAGTCTCTAAAGTAGTTGTGACAAAGGGCATGCACCATCATTCCTGGCTTCCAGTAGTATTTTTTTATTTCTTGATTTTAATTTTTTGAGTATTTACTAGAGGATTTTCCTTTACAGTTAATATTAGGCATACAAGAAAACATCTTGTAGTCATAACCAGATATTTTAAACTTAATTGCATTTAAAAATAAATACACTACACTTTTACTCCAGTCTTCCCTTCCATATTTTGAGTTTTTAATGTCATCATTAAAATCTTTTCATATTGGATATCTCCTAACAAATTAATGTAACTATTGTCATTTTAAATAATTTTGCTTTGATCTATGTACAAATGACTTAATAAAAAATAAATAAATAAATTATAATTTTAAAAAAAGATATAAATAATTTACATACCATAATGACAGTATTAGTATTCTGATTTTGTGTATGTTCAGATGTTTAGCATTACTCATTGGTGTTTTAGTTTGAAGAATTCCTTTTAGCATTTCTTATAAGAAAAGTCTGATGGTAATGAACTTCTTTAGCTTTTGTTTACCTGGGAAATCTTTATTATTTCTTCATTTCTAAAAAATGACTCTGGGGTGGCACCTGTGGCTCAAGGAGTAGAGCGCTGGCTCCATATACTAGAGGTGGTGGGTTCAAATTTGGCCCTGGCGAAAAACAACAAAAAAAAAAAAAAAAAAAGACTCTGCTGTATACAGTACATTTACTTGTAAGTTTTCTTCTTCAGCATTCTGAATATATAATCCCACTACTTCCTGACCTAGAAATTTTTTGCTGAGAAATCTGTGGCTAGTTGTATTGGAACTCCCGTACATGCTGTTTGCTTCTTTTCTCTGGTTGCTTTTAAGGTGCTGTCTTTGTCTTTGCTTTTTGAAAGTTTGATTATAATATGTCTTGGGGTAGTCTTGTTTGGATCAAATCTAATTAGAGGCTTTGACTTTCCTGTTCCTGGATATTTACTTCTTTCTCCAGATTTGGAAAGTTTTATGCTACTATTTCTTTAAATGGGTTCCCTAATTTTTATCTTTCTTTTTATCTTCTTAAACTCCTTTGACTTGAATATTGTTTGATGTTGTTTCATAAATCCTATAAAGCTTTATTTTTTTTCAGTCTTTTTTCTCTTCTGACTATGCATTTTCAAATATTCTGCCTTTGAGTTCATGGATTCTTTCTTCTGCTTAATCAACTCTGCTGTTATTGCTCTCTATTATATTTTTTATTTTGTTCATATTTTTTACCTCCAAGATATCTTTGATATTTAAAAAAAATTAAGTTTTCTATTAAATTTCTCACTTTTGTCACTTATTTTTCTCATTTCATTGACTTCTTTTTATTTTTCTTAAACTTCACTGAACTTCTTTGAAACCAGTATTTTAAATTTTATGTCAAACAGTTCATATATCTCCAATTTTTTAGAGTTGATCACTGGTATTTTATTTTGTCCCTTTGATGATGATGTCACATTTTTTGATTGCTTTGATCCTTGGTGCTGTGCATCAACATTTTCACATTAGAAGAAGTGAGTACTTACTCCAATTTTCACAGATTGGCTTTGTCTAGGAAAGTCCTTCAATAGTCAGCCCATCCAGAGATTCTGTACAATCTGTTTGACTTAATTCCAAAGACTGGGGCTCCTGAGGGGGGAGGGCAGTACTGAGGTGTACCTGAAGCTCAGGGCTATCGAGGCTGGGGGGAGGGCAGTACTGAGGTGTACCTGAAGCTCAGGGCTATTGAGGCTGACATAGTGCTGGAGAACACCTGAAGCCAGGGTCTGATGCAAGCAGCCTGAGACCACTGAGGCCTGCTTGACTCTGAGGGCTATTTGGAATTTTTTGCCACTTAAGTCAGCCTAGTGATGGTGTGTATTGAAGGTCGAGTCCCACTTACAGGCCAAAGTCTGTGGCTGAAAGGTTTTGCCTGACCCCAGATTAGGTATGGATGCTCAGTCTATAGAATCAGGCTGGCATCTGTAGCCAGGGAAGCCTGCCTGATACTGGGTTCACTGTGGTAGGCCTGGGGTTTGAGTCCAATGTAAAGTGTCACTCACTTCCCTATAATTCCCCTAAGAAGACAGTATCTCTACATGCTGTGCAGCCTGGGACTGAAGGAGGACTAATGCAAGTCTGAAAAACTGTCCTTATTACCCTGTCCAATGCATCTTTTCTTATTATTACACTACAACCGGGTACTGTGATCTCTTACCTGATTTCCATAGTTATTGTGAAAGTACTTTTTTTATGCATGGAAAATTTAAATTGATACTTCTGTGGGGAAATATTCACTGGAGAATCCTAACTCATCATTTTCTCGGCCACACTTTTGTAATTTACTTCAATCCTTCAGTAAAAAAGACACTGTTGACACATTGTGGTAGGATATTAATAGTTATTAAATTTAGGTTTGTTCTTAATTTTCTGTATGCATAATCATTTTCATAACAAGATTTTAAAAATTAAAATAAATGATTCTGTGTTCACTTCAGGAGCACATATACTAAAATTGGAATGATACAGAGAAGATTAGCATGGACCCTGCACAAGGGTGACACACGAATTCATGAAGCATTCCATATTATTTAATTTTCAGTTCAGAATCTTGTATCCTGCTAAATCTAGCTTCAAAGGGAATGGAGAAATCAAATCTTTTGCAAATATCCAAGCAGTTAGGAACTTTGCCACAATAAGACTAGCTCTACAGGAAATACTTAGACCTATTCTCAATACTGAACACCACAATGGACCACCACCAAAGTTAACACCTAGAAGCCAAGACCAGAGCTTAGCTTACACAATAGTACAAAGGATAAAACTGTACAACAGACTATCTCATAATAAGATGAATACAATTCCACCACACTTATCAATAATCTCAATAAATGTCAATGGATTGAATTCCCCACTGAAGAGGCACAGGCTGGCTGTGTTATCCAAAAAAACACAAGCCATCCATATGCTGTCTCCAGGAGACACACCTATCCCTGAAGGACAAATCAAGACTCAGAATTCAGGGATGGAAAACAGTATTTAAAGCAAACGGAAATCAGAAGAAAGGAGGGGTTGCAATCTTATTTTCAGATAGAAGCAGATTCAAAGCACCTTTAGTTAAGAAAGATAAAGATGGATGCTTCATACTGGTCAAAGGAACAATACAACAAAAAGGCATCTCAATTTTAAACATTTATGCACCTAACTTAAATGCTCCCAGGTTTATGAAACAGACCTTGAGGGATCTGAGCAATATGATATACCATGACACTATAATTGTTGGGGATTTTAATACCCTTCTGACAGAACTAGACAGATCCTCTAAACAGAAACTAAACAAGAATGCAAAAGACTTAAATGTGACCCTAGAACAAATGGGATTACTAGACATACAGAACACACCACCCCAAAGCACAAGAATATACTTTTTTCTTGTCAGCTCATGGCACATACTCAAAAATAGAGCACATCCCATGATACAAATCAAACCTCAGAAAAATTAAAGGAATAGAAATTATACCATGTCTTAAACCACAAGTGTATAAAGGTGAAGCTCAACTCTAACAAAAATGTTCATCCCCACACAAAGTCTTGGAAAGAAAACAACCTTATGCTTAATGATAGGTGAGCTCAGGAGGCAATAAATAAGGAAATTTTTAATTTTCTCAAACATAACAACAATGAAGTCACAAGTTACAAAAACCTGTGGAAAATTTATTGTGCTAGATGCTTATCTTTGAAAAACAGAAAGTGAGCACATCAGCACACTCACAAACCATTTTATGGAATTGGAAAAAGAAGAACAATCTAAGCCGAACCCCAGCAGAAGAAAAGAAATAGTCAAAATTAAATCAGAAATTAATGAAATTGAAAACAAAAAAAATTATTCAGAAAATTAACAAAACAAAAAGTTGGTTTTTTAAAAAAATCAAATAAAATAGATAAACCTTTGACCAGATTAACTAGAAACAGAAAAGTAAAAAGTCTAATAACCTCAATCAGAAAAGATAAAACGGAAATAACAACAGATGCCAAAGAGATACAAGAGATTATCTCTGAATACTGTAAGAAACTCTATGCCCAGAAATTTGACAATGTGGAGAAAATGGATCAATACTTGGAATTTAACCCTCTACCTAGACTTAATCAAGGAGAAAAAGATCTCCTGAACAGACCAATTTCAACTACCGTGATCAAAGAAATGATAAAAATAATCTCCCAACAAAAAAAATGCCCTGGTCCAGATGGCTTCACATCAGAATTCTACCAAACCTTCAAAGAACAGTCATACTGAAGAAATAATTCCAAAAAATTGAAAGGGAAGGAATCTTTTCCAACACATTCTATTAAGGAAACATTATTCCAAAGCCCAAACCAGGAAAACATCCAACTAAAAAGGAGAACTTCAGACCAATTTCACTAATGAATATAGATGTAAAAATTCTCAATAAAATCCTAGCTGATAGATTACAGCTTATTGTTAAAAAATCATACATCATGATCAAGTAGGTTTCATCCCAAGGATGCAAGGCTGTTACTTACATACATAAGTCCGTAAACATAATTCACCATGTCAACAGAAGCAAAAACAAGGACGATATTATCCTATCAATAGATGAGGAAAAAGCATTTGATAAAACCAGCATCCTTTTCTAATTAGAACACTGAAGAGTATAGGCATAGGTGGCACATTTCTTAAACTGGTCAAAGCCATCTATGACAAACTCACAGGTAATATTTACCTGAATGGAGTAAAACTGAAAGCTTTTCTACTCAGAACTAGAATGACACAGGTTGTCCTCTATCACCACTACTATTCAACATAGTGCTGGATGTTCTAGCCAATACAATCAGGTAAGAGAAGGTAACAAAGGGCATCCAAATTGGGGCAGAGGAAGTTAAACTCTCCCTTTTGCTGATGATATGACCTTATACTTAGAGAACCCCAAAGACTCAACCATAAGACTCCTGGAAGTGATAAAAATATATATAGTAATGACTCAGGATATAAAATCAATTTCCACAAATCAGTAGCCTTTGTATATGCCAATAACATCCAAGATGGGAAGTTACTCAAGGAGACAATTCCCTTCTGGTAGCTTCAAGTAAAATGAAATACATAGGAATATATTATACCTAACAAAAGGGGTGAAAGACCTCTATAAAAAAAAATATGAAATCCTAAGAAAAGAAATAGTAGAAGATGTTAACAAATGGAAGAACATACCATGCTCATGGCTGGGAAGAATTAACACTGTTAAAATGTCTATACTTCCCAAAGCAATCTACAGATTCAATGCAATCACCATTAAAATACCAACATCATACTTTCAAGATTTGGAAAAAATAATTCTTCATTTTATTGGGAACCAGAAAAAAAAAACACCCATATAGCAAAGGCATTTCTTAGTAATAAAAACAAGGTTGGGAGCATTAGCCTACCAGACTTTAGGTTGCACCACAAGTCAATAGTGCTCAAAACAGCATGGTATTGGCACAAAAATAGAGACATTGACATCTGGAATCCAATGGGAAACCAGGAGATGAAGCTAAAATCTTACAGCCACCAGATCTTAGATAAACCAAACAAGAACATTCACTGGGGCAAAGAATCCCTATTCAATAAATGTTGCTGGGAGAACTAGATAACTACATGTAAAAGACTGAGACTGGACCCACACCTTTCTCCACTTACTAAAATTGATTCAAGATGGATAAAAGATCAAATCTAAAGCAAGAATCAATTAAAATAGTTGAAGAAAGTTTGGTGAAAACACTTGAAGCTATCAGCCTGGGGAAAGACTTTATGACAAAGACTCCAGTGTCAATTGCAACAACAAAAATAAACAAATGAGACTTAATTGGACTGCATAGCTGATGTACAACTAAGGAGACAACCAAATCAAATAGACAACCATCAGAATAGGAAAATATATTTGCATATTATGAATCAGACAAAAGCTTGATAACTAGAATCTACAGACAACTCAAATTAAGCAACAAAAACAAAGTCAGCAATCCCCTATATCAATGGACAAGTGAGATAAATACAACTGTTTCTAAAGAAGATAGATGAATGGCTAACAAGCATATGAAAAAATGCTCATCATCATCCCTAATTATCAGAGAAATGCAAATCAAAACCACCCTGAGATATGACCTAACCCCAGTGAGAATGGCCCACATCACAAAGACTCAAAAGCTGCAGATGCTGGTGTGATTATGGAGAGAAGGAAATACTTTTACACTTCTGGTGAAACTATAAACTATTACAACCTTTTTGGATGGAAGTATGGAGAATACTCGAAGAGCTTGAACTAGACCTCCCATTTGATCATGCAATTCTATTACTGGGCATCTACCTAGAAGAAAACAAAAAAAAAGCCATTTTATTGTAAGGCTTTTTATTTGCACTACACTGTTTATTGCAGCTCAATTTACAATTGCCAAAGTGTGGAAACAAGCTAAATTCCCACCAATTCAGAAATGGATTAACAAGCTGTGGTATATGTATACTGTGGAATACTATTACAGCCACCAAAAAGGATGGTGACTTTACATCTTTGGTATTAATTTGGATGGAGCTGAAATATATTCTTCTTAGTAAAGTATCACAAGAATGTAGAAGCAAGAATCCAATGTACTCAATTCTGATATGAGGACAATTGATGCTAGTACATGGGGGGAGGGAATGGGGAGGAGAGAGAGGGAAGGACCAAGGAGGGTGTGGGGCCACGGTGTGTGACACACCTCTTGGGGGCAGGACACTATTACTAGAGGGACTTCACCCAGCAAATGCAAGCAATATAACCTGGCTCATCATACCCTCAATGACTCCCTAACAATAAAAATAAATAATTTAATTAAACTATTCCTTTTTTGGTCAATCATGTAAACCATATTGGAGTCTTTTGTAGGATTTTTATTATTTTTTTGGTAAGTGGTCTGAACCTCCTATTTCTTCCTCTGAATTGAAATGGTTTTATAATAATTAGCTGTTAGTACTATTGCATGATTACATATGTAATACAGGCACACTGTCAAGTGTTGGTGAGCATGAGAGGAGCTGGACTTTCAAATCTCTACTGTCAAGAGAAGATTTTGGTACAACCACCTTGGAATTATCAAAATATATTAAAACTGGCTCAGTTCCCATAGCACAGTGGTTATGGCGTCAGCCACATACACCGAGGCTGATGGGTTGAAATCCAGCCTGGGCTAGCTAAACAACAATGACAACTGCAACAAAAAATAGTTGGGCTTTGTGGCAGGTGCCTGTGGTCCCAGCTACTTGGGAGGCTGATGCAAGAAAATTGGTATATATATATATATACAAATTACAAAGGAAGAAAATTTAGTCTACAGTGTTAGAGGTCAGGTAGTCATCATGTTAGGGACAAAGGTGTTAGTGATTAGAAGGGGGCACACATTTTGGGCTGCTGATTATGCCTTGCATTTCAGCTTGAATATGACATGGATGGGTTGGATTTTCAAAATTCACTGAGTTATATACTTATAATTTGTGTACTGTATGTGTGCTACATGTCAATACAAAGTTTATACTATAAAAACATAATGCATGCTCTTTTTTAACAAGTTCAAGCAATAGTATATTACTTTTCTTTGTAGAAGCAATGGCATGCTAAGGAATGATAAATGATGGCCTCTCATGGCCTAATTACAGATCCGATCCCTAATCCCTTTTGTTTTTAAGTAAAAAGTTCAATAATTTATCCAAAATGATCCTTCATCTGAGAGATCACAGAATTTCAGACTTCTTTTCAAAAAGGCTATTGTTTAATACCACTGTTTTCAGTGATGGTATTTTAAGGCAACAACGGCTGCTTCATATCATGTGTCCAGTGCAATACACTGAAAAGAATGGAAAATGTAACATAATTTTCACTTTGTGTGAACTTAGGTTAGATATCTAACAACCAAATTATAAAGAAGTATTTTAGTTTTTGACAAATGCTATACCCAGATGAAAATAAGCCATTATGAATTTCAACATTTTCTGAATTATTACTTCATTTTCTATTTTGTGTTGGAGACTTGCATTGAGATATTAATTAAATAGATGCAGAAAATTCAACCACAACAACTCTTTTCTGACATGAATATAAAAATATTTTAATATATTTGGGACTTTTGTTTTCAGTTAAGTTTCTAGCCTCACCAGGGCACCATACCATTTCTGTATTCTGTATGATTAGAAAAATGGTTAACAAAAATTATCAGATCACAGCCTAAGTGTGTGTGGTGGGTAGTGGGCACAATGAAGGCACTCATCATTTCCACCAGTGCAATGAGAGCACACTGATTAAGAGTGTGCTGTGTGAAGGGCACTACACAGGGACCCTGACTGTGATGGTTTGTGCTTATTATCCATTAGGAATAATGGATTCTGAACCCCTGTGATGACAGCAAACCAGAGTCCCACATAACCGTATGTCTCTGTCTCCTGCTACTACCAGTGGGACATCATATTATAGAGGTACAGCCAAGCCATAGTACAAGTGAAACTATGTTTTTCCTTAATGATAATAATAGTTGCATTTTATTAAGCATCTTCTCTGTAATAGGCACTAGATGAACTGTATATTCCTTTCATTTGAATGTGATCTATTGTATTGCTTGAGGCAATGCTACCTGCTATAAGAATAAACTCTGAAATTTCAATAGCTTAACATAATGGACAATTATTTGTTTCTTACATAAAGTCTGATCCATGTTGGAAGATTTCTGCTCCACACAGCTATTCAGGATCCCCAGTTGATGAAAGCTCTGCCATTTTCAACACATGGATTCCTAAATGGCCCTGGGATTGAAATTCAACTAGCAGATAAGGACAGAGAAAAGATAGAGGATCATGCAAAGGCATCGATGGGGCCTGCCTTACATCACTTTCCCCCACATCCCATCAGCTATCGCTTACTTATAGAAACTTTGCTGTAGGGGAGGCTGAGAGATGCACTCAAGAAAAGGAATTCGTGGCTGCAAGTCTCTTTGCCATAAGGGAAAGATTGATGTGTGTGCACATGATGTAGGGGAATACCAAGGGGATGTGGAGAGAAAGATTTGTTTCTTTCTTAACAATCAACAAACAATCATGTCACATTTCCCCAAAAACTTGTAATATTTAGGCATTGAAAATATCTAAGAAGCCTTTCTCTGCTATGAACACATGGAAACAATAAACTTTTGTATGTAAAGCAAGGCCTTAAGTAAAATATGTTCAGCAACCAGTGTCATCGCTAAGTTTACCTCAAAACAATCCACTATATTTGTACCTTGATGTTTACAACCACATTCACTTAGCATCATTGGGGGGTATAATTGAAAAGCAATTATGGAGAGACAGGGGGAAAGAAGTTAAGAAGATGCTCCTCCTAGACTTCCTGGCCCGAGAAAATGATAAACCTCAGTTTTCCTGAGACCTGCATGCTTCTTCTATGCCTCGTAGGAAGATGTGATAAACATATATCCTTTTGGAAATTCAGTCCCAAGGAAAGGACTTGCTAATGCTCTCATTACTCACCAGCCAGCACGTCAGCTGGAGGGAACACACTATGTGTCCTCAAACCCTGATGAACTGCTGTCACCCTTTCATCAACTGTTTAAATAAGAAACACTAATACACTGGTTCAGTTTATAAAATGTTATTAATTTTTTTTATTAAATCATAGCTGTGTACATTAATGTGATCGGGGGGCACCATACGCTGGTTTCATAGACTGTTTGACATATTTTCATCACAATGGTTAACATAGCCTTCCTGGCATTTTCGTAGTTATTGTGCTAAGACATTTAAATTTGACATTTACTAAGTTTCACATATACCCTTGTAAGATGCACCACAGGTGTAATTTCACCAATCCCCTTCCCTCTGCCCACCTCCTCTTACCTCCCCTCCCTTTCTCCCTTCCCCCTATTCTTAGGTTGTAACTGGGTTATAGCTTTCATGTGAAAGCCAAAAATTAGTTTCATAGAAGGGCTGAGTACATTGGATACTTTTTCTTCAATTCTTGAGATACTTTACTAAGAAGAATATGTTTCAGCTCCATCCATGTAAACATGAAAGAGGTAAAGTCTTCATCTTTCTTTAAGGCTGCAAAATATTCCATGGTGTACATAAACCACAATTTATTAATCCATTCATGTATCGATGGGCACTTGGGCTTTTTCCATGACTTAGCAATTATGAATAGGGCTGCAATAAACATTCTGGTACAAATATCATTGTTATAATGTGATTTTTGGTCTTCTGGGTATATGCCTAGTAGAGGAATTACAGGATTGAATGGCAGATCCATTTTTAGATCTCTAAGTGTTCTCCAAACATCTTTCCAAAAGAAATGTATTAATTTGCATTCCTACCAGCAGTGTAGAAGTGTTCCCTTTTCTCCACATCCACGCCAACATTTCTGGTCTTGGGATTTTGTGATATAGGCTAATCTTACTGGAGTTAGATGATATCTCAAAGTAGTTTTGATTTGCATTTCTCTGATGAATAAAGATGATGAGCATTTTTTCATATGTCTGTAGGCTGCATGCCTATCTTCTTCAGAGAGGTTTCTCTTCAAGTCCCTTGCCCAGCCTGCGATGGGATCACTTGTTTTTTCCTTGCTTATACATTTGAGTTCTCTGTGGATTCTGGTTATTAAAACTTTGTTGAAGACATAACCTGCAAATATTTTCTCCCATTCTGAGGGCTGTTTACTTGCTTTACTTACTGTGTTCTTGGCTGTGCAGAAACTTTTTAGACTCTCACTGGAGTATTTTTGAAGCTGGTTCAATTGCCCAGGGGGTCCTCCTCATAAAATACTCACCCAGACCGATTTCTTCAAGGGTTTTCCCTGCACTCTCTTCTAGTATTTTTATAGTTTCATGTCTTAAGATTAAATCTTTAATCTAGTGAGAGTCTATCTTAGTTAATGGTGAAAGATGTGGGTCCAGTTTCAGTCTTCTGCAGGTTGCCAGCCAGTTCACCCAGCACCAGTTGTTAAATATGGAATCTTTTCCCCACTGAATATTTTTAATTGGCTTTTCAAAGATTAAATATTGGCAAGTAGCTGGATTCATCTCTTGGTTCTCCATTTTGTTCCAGACATCTACTTCTCTGTTTTTGTGCCAGTACCATGCTGTTTTGATCACTATCAATTTGTAGTATAGTCTGAGGTCTGGTAGGGTGATTCCCCCTGCTTTGTTTTTATTTCTGAATAATGTCTTGGCTATTTGAGGTTTTTTCTGATTCCAAATAAAATGAAGTATTGTTTTTACAAGATCTTTAAAGTATGACTGTGGAGCTTTAATGGGGATTGTGTTAAAATTATATATTGCTTTGGGTAGTATGGACATTTTAACAATGTTGATTCTTCCCAGCCATGAGAATGGTATGTTTTTCCATTTGTTAACATTTTCAGCTATTTCTTTTCTTAGAGTTCATAGTTCTCTTTGTAGAGAT
>CAUYPK010137802.1:0-17881 GCA_963574355.1 Loris lydekkerianus
CCAGCGGGGGAGCGGGGGTTCCGGCATGTTTGAGAGCTCTTCCTCTCTGCCCGTCCCCCGGTGGCCTTCTTGCTACTATAATTTGGAGCACCACAGGGAGGTGAGAGGCTGGGCTTCAGCCCCCCCCCCCCCCCCGTCCCCAAGTCTGGCCTGTCCATTTCATGTCTTTCTACTCTAAGGAACAGAGGAAGAGGGTCCGGCCGCCGTCACTGTCAGCCAATGTGCAGAGACAAGGTTTAGGTCCAACAAGCTTTATGTTCAGAAGGCCAGAGATTCTGGAGAACAGCGAGAGTAGCCTCTCAATTCTGTTCTCCCTCAGTTACAATTTTAATAATTTTTATAATGAAATACAAGGAAACCAACCTAGAACATTTTAATTTTATCCAATAGGAAGTAAAATCAAAGTAGTCTCCATTCTAACAATGCAAAATGTTCTGAAGGAGCTAAGGACATTTCAACCCAAAAAAGATTCCTTTCTATAAAGAATATTTTAAATGAAAGTCCACTCATGATCAGAAAGCATTGGAAGAGGCCTTCCTCATCTACATAAAACCTGAGTAGGCTGAGTGGGAATCCCAGGGGGCAGCCAGCTTTCTTATTGCATGCTAATAGACCTGGCCTCAGGGTTGTTTGAAGCACTGGACCTGTGTCTCGGGTTAATGTACAACTCGATCTGTTTCTACCCAATCTGCACACCTCCCCCCTAGCAACCACTGGCGCACCTATACCTTCCACACTCTCTTCCCCTCCCTTCCAAAAGGCATCTATAAAAGTCTCTACCCATCACTGAAACTTTGGGTAACCATTCTTGTGGTTCCCCCCATGCACTTGGTATTTGGAAATAAACCTTTCTCTTATTAATTTTCCATAATTGCAAATTTCAGCGAACCAACCAAAGGGAAAAGGGCAGGTTTTGCCCTGATCCCTCTGTTCAAACAACAGAAAGGTGATTTTTCTCTTTAACAAAATATTTAAGAAAATCATCAGGGAAAACATCATATCATCAAAGTAACCTTTAATCTACCAAAATCACTGAAAGTGTGTTGGAGCTTTAAATAGAGGGAACTTGGGTGCTTAGACAAAGAATTGAAAGACGCAACCAGGATGAAATAAAGGAGTATGTACCGTGTTAGAGTAGTCAGAGTTTATTAAAAGACACGCAAAAATTCTACAAGAGTTAAGACGAAGCTTAACAGTAGAGGGGTGGTGGAAACAGCTCACTATACCCTACTCAAATCTTTACTTTTTATACACCCAAAGCTACCTTTTTTTTTAGTGGGATATTCTTTCTTAAATTGCATAGTCCCAGCAGCCCTGTCTCCACCCTCCTGTAAATCCTTCCAAGCCAGGGTTTCTGGGGAGCATTGGAGTCTCTCCCACCCTGGTCCTGGCTGGCACTCAAGATAAGACCCCGGTGCAAGAGCAACACCGGCTGTGGATTCTAAAATCAATTTCAGAGCAGCGCCATCCTCCCCGACCTTGTCAGGCCCGTCTCTCAGTAGCACCAGCCCCCTCTGGTTCCTTCTGCCTTTAGATAGCAGCTTCATTCCCGCCTTATCTTCTCTGGTCCTATCCTTTGTTCTGTAGATTTCTGTTTACCTCAGCTGTTCCCTGCTGCTATTCAGAGAGTCCCTCTGAATAATAGACAGGGGCTACTTTTTGCTTTTCAGAGACCCCCCTTCATCACAGCACCTCTGGTCTAGGTGTGACTATTTCCTCAAGTCTCCTGAGATAAACACCCTCACAGCTGTGGAGAAACCTTAGCTGATCAGGGAAGGTGTCGGGGGAAGGCTGAGCAGACTGGGTCAGCTGCACTGCTTCAGCTCAGCTTCTCAGACTCCATCCTGCAGGCTGCTTTTCTGACTGTAAAAGAACACTCTCACCCCTCAGCCTCTCCAGGGAGACAGCAGGGTCCCATCAGGCCCCATCATCCCTGTTCAGATAAGTCTGCTGGAGATGACTGAGGTGGAGGGGCAGCTGGTACTCTTTTTCACTGTGGAGGAAGGAGCAGGGGCTGTGGAGTCTGAGCTCTCTCTCTACATGTCCCTCAAACCAGCAGCCACTTCCACTCTCCAAGCAAAGTGCCAAAGATTAAACTTGCTCAGAGGAGGTTCTCACTAATGTATTGATAACTACAATGAATGACCCCCTGCTATTACCCTGTCTTGACCCTGGGGATGTGTGTAGACCCTGGGAAGAGGGCCTCTCTCCTGGTCCTCTGTCACTGCACATCTGGGAATCCAGAGGGTCTGCCAGAGACTTTTATGCCCAGGGCTGGGCCCAGTGTCTTGGAGCTGAACTGAACCAGCCTCAGCTTGTTCATCGGGCCCTGGGACAGGCACAAGGACTCTTGCCACGTTCTCTGGATCAAAGACAGCCACGGGCTCAGTCAGTGCCACACCTGGTCAGATGGGATAAGCCCACTCCACTGCCCATGGCCCTTCTGTCCCACACAAAGCCCAAGCTCTTCCAGAGACAGGGAGCCTTGATGCTGCAAGATGACCGCCATGGTTGTCTGATCCTACTCCCACCCCACTCCCCCGCCTGCTCCTCTGTCCTGCTCTTCCCTTCATGGGGTCCCAGTGAACACCCCACAAACTCAGGAGGGGCACAGCAGTACTGCCCTTCAGTAAGGGGACTGGGCTGTCGTCTCAGGGTCAAAGAAATGATCACTAACAAAGTAACAGGAGATGGAAGTGGAGTGGAGGATGTGGCTAGGCTGTGGACGGATGTGCGGTCCTCTTGCCCTCCTCCCACCCAGGTGCAGGAGGGAACTGTGCCCCTGCCCTGCACCTGGCTGGCTCTCTACAGCCCATTCACTTTCTTTCATGTCACAACCCACACTTCTTGGACACACACCATGTCCCCATTTCCATGGGCCACACTGGAGGACCACACCAGAGACAGGAGGACCTGTCTCCCCTTCCGAGAAAGCCTGAGATGTGAGCTTCGTACTACCTCCAAATGTGATTATTCAGTTATACACTTTTTGTTACAAGTATTGTAGGCAGTACCAAGTTGCAAACATCTGACTGATGTACAACCTGCACTTACGAACAGGGGCTATTATAGGTAATAGGTAAATGTACCTCCTCAACTTACATACAAATTCAACGTAACAAAAAACCTACAGAACCTATCATGTTCGTAACCCAGGGACTGCCTGTAATAGAAAATTTACAAATTTCCCTATTTATGACCCTATAAAGATTCCAGCCCAGCATTTATCCATTTCTTAAGAATGAGGCAGAAGCTTTGAGAAACAGAAGTAGATTGGGCCGTTCTCAGACATGAAAGGCCGTGCTGTAAAGGGTCGCAGCACTCAAACACGGAGCACGTGCGTGGGTGGAAGAGTTCCAGCTTTCACAGTCTCCTCCCCCCCCCTTGTTCATCAGGGAGCCCTCGAGTTAGAAGCTCACAAAATAAATTCTGGTCTGCCTGGGACCTGGAGCTTCCTGGAGCCTCCTGGCCATCTTGTCTCCCTTGTTTTTCTAGCTGGGTGGGCTGAGGCAGTGGTCCACCCAAGAAGGGCCAGGCCTCACAGAGCCCTGCTCCTCCAGCTCCCGTAGCCCTGCCAAAAGCCACACACATTGAACATACTGAAGACGTGGCAGAAACTTCTCTGGGAACAAACTCCTGGGCCAGGGGCAGTCACCTGGGGCACCCAAAATCTCAGAGTGCCAGAAACACACACATCCACCAAAGGAAAAACTACAAATTTTTCTATTCTATTGGAGAATAGAAGCAGCCACTGTGTTAAGGGAGAACAGTTAGGTCAGGCAGCTTATTAACTTGCTAATGTAATAGGTGCTGGGAGCCCTGAGGGAGGAAGTGATGATAAGGATACAATAGCTACCATTTACTTTGTGCCAGTAACTGGACTAAATGTTTTATAGACATTGTCTGCTTAGACCCTAATAGCCAGTGCTAGAATTCGGATATTGTTTTTCTCACTCTGTAGATAAGGGAAATTGAGGGCTAAGAGAGTTTTGATAACTTGCTGGCTCATCCAAGAATAAGGGATAGAAGATTCCAGCCCAGATCTGCCTTGCAAGCTTTTCACACCAGGGTTTCATACCCTCCTTTCTGGGAGGAAGGAGGACAGTCCCTCTGGTAGCAGATTCCAAGAGTGGGCCAAGTGGCCAGGAGGTAGCCGTGTCAAGAGCCTCACTCTCCCTACCTTACTGGTGATTTTAAAACTTGATCTTTCTAGAAGTCTCATATCAAATGCTATCTCTTCCCAGCTGCAAGCCATGTCTTCATTAATGCATTTGTCTCTCACTTGGTGTTTCAGTCCGTGTATCTTCTGCTTCTATGTAGTATCAGGTGCCTTGAGCCTTTCAGGATAAGTAAAGCACAGGAGTGCTTTGAGAACCAGGGAGGGAAGAAGGGTTCTTCTGCCTAGAGAAAGAGTTAGGGAACACTTCCCTGAGGAAGAGGCCTTTGAGCTGGGCCTGGAAGGATGTTTGGGGTTTGGTTTCGGAATCCCTCAATGGAAAAGCGTAGGTAGAGATTTTAGGCAAAGGAAACAGCATGCTAGAAAGCCAAACCCAAGAAACTCTCTCCAGCAGACTTCACCGATTGTCCCGATACATTTGGTAAAATAACAGAAAGTGAAATAGCTAACCCCATAATTTCTCAGTAATGCCTGAGATCAATCTTATGTGAGGTTCTATTTTCACAACGTTTGAAAGAGCTAAACAGATAGGAAGGAAATGCAAATTCTCTTTTACATTCAGCAAGATAATTCACAGATTAAATTGCTTCTGAGATAATTCAAGATAATTCAAGATAATTCACAGATTAAATTGCTTCTGAGAGTTTTGCTTTTACAACCTTGCAGAATTCCCGAGTAAACAGCAGTGGGGGGTGCACATTTCAGGCCTCAGTTCCTGCCCCAAACCACATCTCAAGGGCAAAATCACACACTCAGTCATAAGCCTATCTGCAAGCCGAAGGGCAGCCACTTCTGTTATCAGCCTGCTGCTAAGAATAAAGAGAAGTGGTTGCAGGGCTTCTGTTATCAACTAACAGCAATCCCTGTTTTTTTCCTTTCTCTTTATCCCCCCAAAAAACAGCAAGCCACTTGGCCTTGGGGCTGGCACCTCCCTTCTCTTTCTTTGGGGGTGCCCTGCCCTCTCCCCTCTCTCTTAGTCTCCCTTTCTTTCCCTTTTCTCTCTCCCCTCCTCTCTCTTTCTCTTTCTAAGAAAAATAAACTTTTACTTTTATATATCTTAATCACGATGTGAGAAATTTTTCTCCACCCTCACCATGGGCTCGTTGTAAATCTTCACCCTAACAAATCCTTCTCTTCCTAGGGTCTCCCAAATTTGGAAGGGTCCCTGGCTTTTCGGGAAGTAGCCTTCCTTACCGTCTTTGGGAATGGGACCCTCTAAGGTAGGCCTGTGTTCCCTATGGGATGTGTAGGCACCCGCTCCATCTATGAACTCAACCCTTGTTCCTTTAAAGTAGCTGCTCATACTGGATTCAATGAGGATCGTTCTCAAATGTTCTTCCTGCTAGTTCCTTCGCCATGAAAACCCAAAATAAGTGACTGAGGCAATGATCTCACTCAATGGAGGTTTATTAAGCCAAGTCTGAGGATGCATCTGGAAAAAAACACAAGCCACAGCCACATGTGTGACTGTTTTTTGTGAAGCAGGATTTGAGTATTTAAAGGGGAGGGGGCACACAACAAGAAAAAAAGAGAAAGAGGGTGGGCATTGAGGCAAATGGTTACATTCTTGTGAGGCCCAGGAAATCTACATTTTACATAGACAAGGTGAGTTTTTGAAGGCAAAAGGATGTAAAGGAAGAACATAAATAGTAGGTGGAAGAATTATTGATCTTGCCTTGTCTCTGTTCTGCACCCGGGAAGATAACTTGTAATCAACATTATTAGTGTGGAATCAAATAGACTTTAGTTTTAGGAGCTATACTTGGACTTTAGATTTAAAGTTACAAATCACAGGTCCTTATTTATGGGAAGCCAGCAAGGAATTTCCAGATGAATGCCCTGTGGGGCAGTCCTGTGGATGCTTGAGGCCTCTTACCTTTCCCTGGAGATGTGTCTGATGCATAATGTTAGCAACAGCTACCCATTTGGAAGGGAGCCTTGCATGACTCAGCACCCAGGCTCCACTTTTTCTTTTGCATAAGAACTTGGAGGTGGGGCTCCTGAATTTTTATTTTTCTTTACAGCTGTACAATACATTTGTCTAATCATATTTTGATAAGAATCTATGCAAATAACTATGTAGCCACAACAAAATGTATAGACTTAGAATTCTGAATTTCTGATTTGGGGGTTCAGGGTTAATCAAGTATCATTTTAAAATGTTTTGCTTACAAAAGTAGACTTTTCTAAATTGTTTTGGATTACAGAAAGCTTAGGAAGATAGATCATTAAAACAATATCAACAATATCCAAAATAAATAACCATCAAAGAACATCCCTCATCAGTTCATTTGTAGTCCTTGTTCTGCAAGATATTGGGTTAGCAGGCTTCTTTCACGAAATCATGTGTTTCTAGACTAAAATCAAGTCCTGGAAATCCTGACTCAGCCCACTGCTATGGTCTGCAAGTTGTCTAAGTAATGTTAGTACAGAAGCATGGACCCAGAAGACTATTCTTTGAAGTATCAATAGTTTGTAGTACCTGGTATAGTTCTTTTCCTCAAGCCAGACATTGTGACTATCCTTTGTTGAAGACACAGGTGCCGGCCTGCAGCTTATAGCAGAGACTTCAAGCAAGCATCTGAATGAAACAAATGCTGCCTGCAAATGACAGTGAAACAAACAATGGCCAGATTATACAAGTAGAACCGACCCACACTGAAGCAACCATCCCAGGAAGTCAACCTACTCTCTACAACGACCAGTCAAAAAGCCAAGGAATAACCCTAGCAGCACTTAGCCCCAAATAGCCAGGATTTAATTAATAACTAATAATTTCCTTAATTTCCCCCTCCCCTCAGCAATTTTAGAACCAACCACAGAAAGCCAAATATGTTCCCTTAACTGATGACATAGGATAACCCACTTCTATTTTGCCAGCCTACAGCTTCCCTTGCCAACCACCTACAGGGAGGACATTTCTGAAGTCTTCCCTGTTTCCACTGTGAGGCTTTTTCACTCCTTTGCCTGTCTTTGAGTCTCTGCCAAATGCAAGCAATGGTATCTGACTCCCTTGCTACAGTAAAGTCACAATAAATAGCCTTTGCTTGTTCTCATTTGGGTAGTCTTTATTTATTTGCATAACAGAGGTCTAATGGCTGTAGTCATTTTATGACAATTTTCAAATATGAAATGTCTAAAGGATTCATAAAATTAAAAATACAACTGTTGAGGAAATATGCTTGCTTTAAGGCATAAAAATCTTGAGGTTATCACGTAATATTAATGATCCTGACAACATTTTTTTCTGAGAATACTAAGAGATTTAGTAAGTATAGACTAAGGTCTAGAAATCTATACTTTCATCAAACTCCAAGAACAAGTCTGATGTGCATCTCAACTTGAGAGCCACTGGCCTAGAAAACACTCCATGAAAATTAAAGAATATTGTGGCCAATTAAACATTTTAATAATATGCAAAATTATTACTGATAATGTGACACTGATATTGCCTAATATCAGACAAAGCATCTTCAGGACTCTGGCAAATAAAGGAAAAGGCAGCAGAGCCATTTTATTTGACTCTTTATGGGTACTACCTTGAGGGAAAACAACGTATTACAGCAGCAAGGGCATTAAGAAATATCCAGGAACTTCCCATAAAGCAGATAGTTTCTGAAATATATAATTAATATTTTACCTACACCAATTTAACCTAGGGCAGGCTAGGTGTCTTTTGTGATTTGACAACTCTTCTCGTGTAACTGGTAATAGCAGATGCACATCAAACAAATCTAAGTATTTCCAATATTAATGCTTCTCTTTGTATAAGGCGAAAGAATAATTTTTTGATGCATACTATTTGTAAATATGTATGGGGTACATGTGTTATTATGTTACCTGCATAGCATGTATAATGACCCAAGTCAGGGTACTCAGGATATCCATCAATGTGCACATTTATCCTTTCTATGTATTGAGAACATTTCACGTCCTCACTTCTAGCTAGTTTGGCTTACGTAATGTGTTGTTGTTAACAGTCACCTACTCTGCTATCAGACATTGGCACTTACTTCTCCTATTTATTGATAACTGTATCTTTGTACCCATCAACCAACCTCTTTCTTCATCTCCCTGCAACCACACACACGTGTACCCATATCCTTCCCAACCCCTAGTAACCAAGAAGAGCAAACCTTTGTGATTTTCCAGGGAAATGAAAAGATAGTTTTAGGTGTAAGAGAGATCCTGAAAATTATATTTTTTCCTCTATTTAGTATCCAATTTTGAGTAGCCAAAGGGGGAGAAAAATGTCGTAAGAGCATATTTGGACACTAGACCAAAATGGAATCCTAGATGACTGAGAAATGGTACTTGGTCAAGTATTTAATCAAAATTATGATAAAACATTTAAAAATAAGCACAGAAGGTCATAGGAATTGAAAAGAGCCCTAGTTCTTTCATAAGTAAATAACTTTTTTATTCTTAAATAATAAACTCTTGATAAAGACAATATAAAGTTCAGAAAATTATTTTGGCAAGACTCAGAGTGTCTGCTACACATGTATAGGCAGATAATAAAAAAAGGTAAGAATTGTCTTTCATACTATAGGCAAATAATTGACGGGTAAACCAAGAAGTAAGCCCATCAACACTGCGTGAATTGTGCTATAATTTTAACATATTTATTTCATACCTGTTTTTCCCAGATGTAGACATATTAAATCAAGACACATTTGCCTTTCTAAGTTTTGTCCTTCATTGCGGTCTTTCAACATATGCAAGAAACTGATATTTTACTAAGGGACATCAGTTCTCTGCCAGAGGTCCAGGAGGTCAAAACGTTTTTTGTTTTTTTTTTGAGACAGAGTCTCACTCTATCACCCTGGGTAGAGTGCTGTGACATCATAGCTCACAGCAATCTCAAAGTTTGGGGTTTGAGCAATCCTCGTGCCCCAGCCTCCTGAGAAGCTGGGACTAGAAGCACATGCCACAGTGCTGAGCTATTTTTAGAGACGGGTTCTCACTCTTGCTCAGGCTGGTCTCGAACTCCTCACCTCAAGGGATCCTCCCACCTTGGCCTTCCAGAGTGCTAGGATTACAGGCATGACCCACCATGCCTGGCCATAATTGTTTTTATGGTAATACTAAGATGTTATTTATGTTAATACCCAATGCATTTATCCTTGCTATCCTTAATGAATCAATTAATAAATGAGAATATTAAAAATTTATTAGTATTAATTTACAAAATGAATAATGTTGATAGTTATAACCCACATCTATAAATGCTCTTTGAGGTTTGGTCAGCAGCCTCTAAGATGATCACCAATGCTCCTGCGTCCTGGTATTCACACCTTTGAGAAATCTACTCTCCTTGAGTGAGGGATGGCCTCACTGACCTTCTTCTAATGAATCAAATATGGCAGAAGTGACAAAAACACAGTAACTTCCTTCTTGGTTTTCTCTCTCACTCTCTGGCTCGCTCACTCTGAGGAAAGTCTGCCCCCGTGCTGTGAACTCTTCTGTGGAGAGGCCCATTTGGCAAGAAGCTGAGGGAGGCTTTTGGCTAGCAGTCTATGGGAAACACTGGCCTCTGCCCAATAGTCTGTGAGGAACTGAGTCCTTCTGACAGCCTTACATGAGTAGGTGTGGAAGTGGATTCTTGATTCTTCCCCAGTTGAGTTTTTATGTGGGACTGCAGCCCTGGCCAGTGGTTTAATAGCAAACTCACGGAGACCATAAGCCTTCCAAAAAAAGGAACTCATTGCACACTCTTACAATTAGAGTGAGAGATAAACTTCTTTTTGAAGTAGACATTGATAGACACAGAGAGCTTATGGCTTCAGAACACAGAGCTTCAAAAATCAATAGAAACACAACCCTTTAGCCCTGAGGGAGGAACATTCCTGCCCTAATTAGCCCCCACTGTGCAATCCTGACCGTTCCTCATTGATTGCTGCTCTTTTGCCCGTGGAGCATGATGTGGTGAGAGGATGGGGCTTCTCCCTCCCAGGGCTCCCAGTGGCCAGAGAGAGCTTCCTGAAGTGCCTGCACCACCTTGATAGAACGGAGCCTGGGACAGACCTGATGATGTTCTGGAGAATGACAACTCTCAGCACCTCGCGCCACTCAGAAGAACTGTGGGATACAAGCCTGCTGAGGATCTTTGAACACATATCCATGGCAACCAGGCTTCATGCACATTTTGAAAAGGAGGAATTACTTAAAATGTCAAAGAAGGAAACCACTAACTTGTTATATTGGATTTGTGGATTTTTGAGTACACGTTCATCTTGTTGAAAAATTTGCAGAAATAAAAATATTGCCATAAAAGAATGCCTAGGCACATACTTTTCTACCTTTTAAAATGAAGAAAGAAAAGTTTCATATTGTAATTCACCACCTGGACAATAATTGATGCCTTTTATAATGCTGAGGACAGATCTAATACCACTTTCGAGCCTGTGTAAGATTGTTACTGAAAACAGTTACATTTTGAGGTGCCAGGATCAGCATTTCTGCATCCATGTAAACAAGCCGCATATGGTGGGACTGGAGCTACAGCAAAGGTTGATTTACTTCTACAGCTGGTCTATAAAATACTGACGAACTGCTAACATGGGAGTTACACATTACTAATAATTTTTATTATTCCGTGATGTACTCTTTTGAGGGTGAATAGATTATATACAAGAAAACCTTCTTGGTGACTACCGAAATGTGATTTTTGGTGGTTAGCAAAATATTCTTATCACTGACAAGAGGAAACAAACCCATTGCATTACACTAATCAGGGATTTTGTGTGTGTGTGTGTGTGTGTGTGTGTGTGTGTGTGTACATTTGTATTATGTTTGTACAATACAGTAGATTTGAGTTGTTACCATGTTAAGAATAACAATTGTGGAAAAGAATACATTTGTCCTGGATAGCATCATTACCTTTAGTGTTTCCTGTTAACAGAGCTTTAAAATTCTGTCTTGGGTTTATATAGCAGTTAATTTAAATCCTTAACCACTAATTTTGAAAATTATCAGTGTGATACTTAGGAATCATAGTCAGAAAGTAATCCGGTCTCTGAATTATAAGCAAGAAAATTTACACATAACTTAGTTGGTTCAACAAAGATTTGGACGATGTTTTCCTCCCAAATTAAGACTTTCTTTGAGACTAAACACTTTTTAAAAGAATTTGTCTTTCCCTTCTCCCAACAAAAAGCAACAGTTCCTGAGTCAATATAATTCTGTAGAGAAGAATATTCTTTTTCTCCAGAAAAAAAATGCTTGTAAGACTCATTAAAATAAGTGACAATTTAATTAGAGATTATCTTCTCTTCTTTTCTCTAACTAATATACTTTAATGAATTATACAGATTATTACATTTTTATAAGAGTAAAATACAGTTATTTGAAGTTGGCAAGGTATATTTTGCGTATTATGTTTATTTCACAGGAAACGGAAAGAAAATTAAAATAAATGTTAATAAATATTTTCTAGGGAGTAACAAAAAATGAATGAACACAAAAACAAAAAAATTCACCATCATAGACATCAAAGAACTGTTCTTCCCAATGTGCACTACATAAATTTAATTTATTTGAGATAAAAGTGGACAGATAAAGAAGTGTGGCAAACTGGATCATTTGTCCACTTAGAGAAATTATCCAACTTGTGAGGGCATTAAACCAAATTCACAATCACTACTGTCATCGTGGCAAAATAAAAATAAAAAAATTTAGTAGACAGAGAAAAAAAGACTAGAGAAATAGAAATTTATCAATATTAAATTTCAATGAATCCCACTTGGATTTCACATCTGGGAACCAAGCCAAGACATACCTGGGCTTTAGCTACACATGAAGGGGTGCCTCTGGCAATGCGGTCTGTCTGGTTCAGTCAGGTGAGGTTACCTGCAGCTTTACATATGTTACTTTTCTCATTTATATCCTGGTAAAATGTAGACAGATTTTCACCGAACTTATGCAAATAACTATGTTGTTCAAGGAAAGCTAGGAAATTCCTTAAGAGTTTCTGAATTAGCGGTAGACCACGAGAAGTGTGGTGGGAACTGGATACCTTTCGTTTCATTGAAGGCAGAAAAGCAGAGTCTCCCAAACTGAGGGCTAGTGACAGTGCAGAGGAGAGAAAGGTCTAATACATCTATTTAAAACCCACATGTAAAAATAACACGAACAATACTCCAAACAGATAACTCCAATTAACTCGTCTCTTAAATTCATTCTGTCTAATGTAACTAACTCTTGTGGCTGGATTTCCCCTCAGGAGTTTGTCCTCCTAAAACTGCTTCCAGAATAAAATGAGTTCTGGAAGCCTCATTTTGTCCAACAGTACATTCTAAAGCTTTCTAAACATTTTGAAGTGCATCAATGATTGGGAAGTCCTTGATACAATCCTTTCTGTGAAGCTCTGAAATTCTCCTTAGGTGAAGACCAAAGCTTTCAGACAAACATCAGAATAGGACAAAAGTATTGATAGATAGATAAACTCGCTGAAAGGTTGAGTTTAATTTATTATAGTGACCAGTAATATCAGAAAGTAGTAAAGTAAAGTTCTCTATTGTGGTAGAATACAACACTATTTCATATGCATTTGATTAATGTTTTTTTTTTCTCTGAGGGTAAAAACATGTGGTTAGTGAGCATATTGAATGATCTCCAGTGCCTTCATATAAAACCTATGATTTCTGAAATATTTACATTAACGATATTTTTACTACTCAAACTTAATTCAGGAAAGGCTAAATGCTTTTTATGATTTGGTAAGTCTTTCTATGCAGCTCTTACAATAAATGTTGAGCTGGTTATGAAATATAGAGCATGACCAACAAACCTCATTTGTTCCACAGACCCTTTGTGGTGTCTCAAATATTTTTAGGTGTGAGTGGTATTCTGGAAATATTATTCTATTTTTTTCTAAATTTAGGGCCTGATTTTTGAGAGGGGAAAAATCAAAATGGATGTCAGAAGAGATTTGATTACTTGAGGTATATGAGATCTTGAGTAATGAGAACTATTTAACCTAATCTAATTATAATAAAACATTTATAAATAAACATAGAAGAAAATGTGATTTCAAAAGTAATTTTTTCAATAATCAAAGATAATTATAAGGTCAGCATAAAACACAGAAAATTAAACATAGAGGAGACACAGGAGAGGCAGAGCATGATGGCAGACAGGACGGACGTGTAGCCCACCTCTCCCATGTCATCAGGTGAGAGGAAGAGGGGTCTAGACCTTTCCTGCATGTGGATTATTGGTGTGGACGGACAGCTGGAGATACTCAGTGAATTGGCAGATTGCTATATATGAGGGGTAATTTAAAACCACAGACTCTATTGTAGAGATTTTCCCCTGCTTGGCCATGCTGGCCGGCAGGCCCCTCCCTTACAGAAGACAGCAGCCTGCAAATACTGGCAAAACCCAATTGATGAAAATTTATTCCTGAGCTGAGGGTGGCACCCCGAAAGGAGAGCCACTCAAAACCACGGGGAGCTGGGTAACCCAATGGAAAATTGAAGGGAGGGGATCCCGCCTGGGAAACCGACATTTTGAACTATCTGAAATGGCAGATGCCTTCCCCCAGAACAACAGGAGTGATTAAATAGACTGGAGCATTCCTGGTGGGGAATGTTGGAGGGGTCTGGCAGTTCAGGCTGCACTGTGAACTGGCAGGTCCTGATTAAAAAAGGAAACTCTGAACCACAAAACTGAGAATAAGGTCCCCAAGTGCTCCAGGCACGGGAACTGGCTGCAGCTGTGGGACCCTTCAGCAGCCACGGGAGCCGGCAGCAGCACCCTTCCCCACAGCCGATTGCAGTCGCCAGTCTGCAGGAGAACGTGGGAGCAGACTGGAAAGATTTGTGAAGCGTGGACTCCTGCACTGAGTGGGGAGGTCAGATAGGAGTGCTGTCTGGAACAGATCAGCTGAAGTTGCACAATAGTTAGATGACAAACTTTTACAGAAACTCCAAAACGGCCATTGGCCAGGTAGGGTGGTTACCATGGTAACAGTATAAACTGTGAATCAGGTATAAGCCTGGGGACCACTCACAGCGCCACCTGGTGTCCAGAAAGTATGTTACATTATAAATATATTCCTACGAAAGTTGATCCCTACGTCATACATATAGATGTATATTTCTACAGATATACAAGAATAATATTTTTGTGGTTGGTGCCTTTTTTTTTCTTTTCTCCTTTTTTTTTTTTTTTGTTCTGTTTTTTCCTCACAATTTTCTCGGAGGAGCTATTGTTAATTTTTTATTATTTTTTGTATAGATACATTATTTATTTCTATTTTTTCTATTTTTAATTTCTCCTTTCTTCTTTTTTAACTTTTTTATGAACACCACTTTTTTCTTTTTTTTTCAATTATTTCACAATTATCACTATTTTTATTGTAGTTGTTTTTTGTTGTCTTGGGTGTTGTCTGTATGTCTATGTGTCTCAGTCTGTTTGTACATCTATGGGCTTGTGTGTCTGGTAGCCTTTGTATCACTTCATTTGCTCCTTTGGTTTCAATGAGCTTGGTGTTACGACCTGCAATTCTGAGCTCCCAGCACTCGCCTCCACTCTCACTCTGAGGTCTGGAGGTCTGTCCCTCAGGAATCCAGATTCTTGGGAGATTTCTTGAGAGGTGTAGACAGGACCTGGACTGCAGCTGGACAGTGCTAATTCTGCAGCACGGGAGTGAGGAGACGATGGTTGGCTGAGAGGGAATCACACCGGAGCGGCAGTGCCCCGAGGTGCAGGGCAGCAGCCATCTTTAGCTATAGCAAGGCCCATCCCCAGATATCCCGAAGCCACTTCCCCTATCTCCCTGGGCAACCAGAGATGGCCGGACATCTTCTTTGATGGCAAACACCACGGAACAGATCTGGGACTGAAACACAGGCCCCCTGAGTAAAGGGTTTGCCTGAGGCGGTACTGGCCTAGGTGGAATGTGGGGACTAGAAAACGCACCTGCAGAGCTTGGAAACTCCCAGGGAGGGGCTGACTCAGAGGACCACTTTACTGAGCCTAAGACACACCTGGCCCTCAGGGGACCATCAGCCTGTAGACAAAGGAGGACAGGAGGCTAGAGCTGACAGCTAACCATGCTGTGAACACAAACCTGCAGGAGTAAAGATAGGGCCTGAGGCACAGGTTCTGGGCACTCAAATCAGCCCCTCTTCTGCAAAGGAATTTAGCAGGGACAGACACAACCCCCCCACGGGGTTGTTCTGTTCTGCCAGTAACATCAATCAAGGGTGGGGCTGGAACTGAGTGAACACCCCCCAGCCTCCATCAAGTGCCTGAGGTTGACAGGCCTCACTGCCACCTGCTGGATAGAGGCAGAGAGCAGCAGTCTGGCTGAGCAGATACAGAATTCCTTCTGATTTAGTTAGGTGCAAACCTCTGGAGTATCTGCTCACTGGAGACAAATGACTGGGTCACAGCCTGCAGGGCTAGCAGTGACTGGGTGTGACAGAGCTGCAAGGTGGGGAAGGAGACATCTACATTCCCAGACTAATCTATTTGCTGGGTGGGTCCTCCAGACTTCACAGAGCACCAGAGCAAGTCATATTTGAGTTGTCACCAGACCCCTGCATTCCAGTTGTCAGAGACCTTTTAAACTCTCCCATCTGAGACAAGTGCTGACTGAGAAAATTTATTTGGATCTTTTCAACTGAGCCAATCGCCTGAGGACTATTCAAGTGGTGCCATGGGTGTGTGGTTGTAGGAAGGTTTGATTTTCTGTTTCCAATTGTTTCCTGTGGGAGGTGGGGTGACTTAATTGCTAGTATTTCTCCACAGCTAATACTTCAACCCAGAGTAACTGTTTCACTAGGGGCAGAGACCAACTGAAAACAAGACAGAACCACTTAGCCCCACCACATCAAATAGGTCCCCAACATCTCAGGCCATCGCACTGCACGGGTCCTCGGAAAGGCTCCAGGGGAAAAAATCAAATGGTGTAAAGTAATCATGAGGTTCAATCAGCGGAAAAACTCTGTTAACATGAATAACCAGAATAGATCAATCCCCACAAGGAAAGATATGACAGATGTAACTGAAGATCCCATTCATAAACAGGTGGCCAAGATGTCAGAAATCAAATTCAGAATTTGGATTGCAAACAAGAGTACCAGAATGGAGGAAAATTTGGAATTAGAAATCAGAAAAGCAATTCGAATGTCAGAATTAGAAATTCGAGGAGAAATTCAAAAATTGTCTCAAGAATTTAAAAATTAAAGACAAAACCACCAAAGATTTTGATGCACTAAAGCAAGAATTTGCAGCCCTCAAAGATCTGAAAAATACAGTAGAATCCCTCAGTAACAGAGTGGAGTAGGCAGAAGAAAGGATTTCTGACACTGAAGACAAGAAGTTTGAATGCTCCCAAACTCTCAAAGAAGAGAAATGGAGAGCAAAAATGGATCATTCTCTCAGAGAGCTCTGGGATAATTCAAAGAAGGCTAATATCTGCCTCATTGGAATCCCTGAAAGTGATGAAGCGACCTCACAAGGCACAGAGTCCCTTCTCCATGAAATTATGAAAGAAAATTTTCCAGGTATGTCAAAAGATTCTGAAATCCAGATAGCAGACAGTTTCAGAACCCCACCATGACTCAATCTGAATAAGACACCCCCCAGGCATATCATAATTAACTTCACTAGTGTCGATATGAAGGAGAAAATTCTGAAAGCAGCTAGACTCAAGAAAGCTATTACCTACAAAGGGAAGAATATTAGAATGACTGCAGATCTCTCTGCTGAAACCTTTCAATCCAGAAGAGGGTGGTCATCAACTTTTAATCTCCTAAAGCAAAATAACTGTCAACCCCAGGTCTTGTATTCAGCTAAACTGAGTTTCATTTATGATGGAGAAATTAATGACATTCATATGTTGAAGTAATTTGCCGTAACCAAAACAGTTCTCTAGGATATTCTCAGACCTATCCTCTATAATGACCACCCCAAACCTCTACCACAAAAATAAACTCACTCAGAAACTTTTGATCAAACTCAAACTTCCACAGTGGTGAAAGGATTAAAATTGTCCACTGGACTTCTGAAAAGCTCGATACCCAAAATTTTACCAGACCTATCAAAATTCTCCATTAATGTGAACGACTTAAACTGTCCTCTAAAGAGGCATAGGTTAGCTGACTGGATACAAAAACTCAGGGGCCAGATATTTGCTGCATGCAAGAGTCACATCTTACCTTAAAAGATAAATATAGACTCAAGGTGAAAGGATGGTCGTCCATATTTCAGGCAAATGGTAATCAGAAAAAAGCAGGTGTTGCAATTCTATTTGCTGACACAATAGGCTTTAAACCAACAAAGGTAAAGAAAGACAAGGATAATCACTGCATATTTGTTAAGGGTAATACTCAATATGATGAGATTTCAATTATGAATTATTATGCACCCAACCAAAATGCACCTTACTTTATAAGAGAAACTCTAGCAGACATGAGCAACTTGATTTCCTCAAGCTCCATAATAGTTGCAGATTTTAACACTCCTTTGGCAGTGTTGGATTGATCCTCCAATAAGAAGCTGAGCAAAGAAATTTTAGATTTAAACCTAACCATCCAGCATTTGGATTTAGCAGACATCTACAGAACATTTCATCCCAACAAAACTGAATACACATACTTCTCATCAGCCCATGGAACTTACTCCAAAATCAATCACAACTTAGGTCACAAGTCTAACCTCAGTAAATTTAAAAGAATAGAGATTATTCCT
>CAUYPK010137803.1:0-23963 GCA_963574355.1 Loris lydekkerianus
GGCTGGCACCCTACCCACTGAGCCACAGGCACTGCCCAAATGCTCGTCATCTTTAATCATCAGAGAAATGCAAATCAAAACCACTTTGAGATACCATCTAACTCCAGTAAGAGTAGCCCACATAACAAAATCCCAAAACTACAGATTCTGGCGTGGATGTGAAGAAAAGGGAACACTTCTCCACTGCTGGTGGGAATGCAAACTAATACGTTCCTTTTGGAAAGAAGTTGGGAGAACACTCAGGGATCTAAAAATTGACCTGCTGTTGGATCCTGTTACTCCTCTACAAGGAGTATACCCAAAAGACCAAAAATCACTTTTCAAAAAGATATTTGCACCAGATTATTCACTGCAGCTCAATTCATAATAGCCAAGTCATGAAAGAAGCCCAAATACCCATCGACCCATGAATGGATTAATAAATTGTAGTATATGTATGCCATGGAATACTATGCAGCCTTAAAAAAGATAGAGCCTTTACCTCTTTTATGTTTACATGGAGGGACCTGGAACATATTCTCCTGAGTAAAGTATATCAAGAATGGAGGGCAAAGTAACCAATGTACTCAGTACTTCTATGAAACCAACTTATATTTACTCACACTTTCTTATGAAAGATAGAACACAACTATAGCCCAGGATGAAGGAGAGAAATGGAGTGGGAAGGGAGGGAAAGGGGGGTTTGATAGAGGGAGTGTAAAAGGCGGGACCACACCTATGGAGCATATTGCAAGGGTATAAGTCAAATCTGTCAAGTGTAGAATATGTCTTAATAATGTCTTTACAATAATCAAGTAAATGAGGTAAAAGCTATGTTGATTGGTTTCATGTAACCACGTCAGATTGTGTAAAAAAAAATCAACACATTATACCCCACATATGCATAAATGTATTCATGATCTATGTGTATATGACTTAATAAAAAAATGCTTCTAGGAATATTGTAACAGGAATCTTTAAAGTTGATTAAATCATTGAGCTTTTGGGAAAAAAAGAAATAGTTGATATTCACTAATTATATATATGTACTTTACCTATTAATTTTAGTAGGTAATTTAGAATATTACAGTGTAGAACATTTGGAATAGTAGGATGTTCCGGGAAAGAGCTTTTTTGAAAACAAAATGACTAAACATTTTGAATTTTGCATTTTCTTCAATCTACATTTTTAGATAAATATTGTTAAAGTGACATAGATAAAATAATCACATTTCATCTTCTAATCCATTAGGTTACTTCTTTGACTAGAACATAAATTATGTGAAAAACTTGGTTTTTTACTAGGTAATGATTTTGCTGAAATGATGGCAGAATAAAGAAACAATAATTTATGAATTAAAAAAAAAAAAAAAAAAAGGTTTTTCAGGCTGAATGCAGGGAGGCCCTTGCCTGTAATCTCAGACTCTTGGAGGCCAAGGCAAGAAGACTGCTTGAGACCAGGAGTTGGAGATCAGCCTCCAACTCCTCAATTGGAGAAGAGATTTGAGTTTGCTGTGAGCTAGGCTGATGACATGGTACTCTAGCCTGGGGGCGGGGTAAGGAAGTGAGACTGTCTCAAAAAAAAAAAAAAAAAAAAAAAAAAGACAAAGAAAGAATAACAGGGAAGAGGAGAGGGGAGGGGAGGGGAGAGAAGAGAAGAAGAGGGGAGGAGAGGAGAAGAGCTATTTGAAAGGCTGAGGCAAGGCTCGGCGCCTGTGGCTCAAGCAGCTAAGGCGCCAGCCACATACACCTGAGCTAGCAGGTTCAAATCCAGCCTGGGCCCACCAAACGACGACAGGTGCGACAAAAATATAGCCGGGTATTGTGGCGGGCGCCTGTAGTCCCAGCTACTTGGGAGGTAAAGGCAGGAGACTTGCTTGAGCCCAGGAGTTGGAGGTTGCAGTGAGCTGTGATGCCCCAGCACTCTGCCATCTGCCTAGGGCAACAGCTTGAGGCTCTGTCTCAAAAAAAAAAAAAAAAAAGACAGGCTGAGGCAAGAGAATCTCTTGAGCCCAAGAGTAAGAGGTTGCTGTGAGCTAAGACTACCAAAGGCAACAAAGTAAATAAATAAATACATGGAAGGGATAGGGGAAAGAAAAGAGAAGAGCAGGTCTGGAGCTCTAGATCAGGAGCCAGATATCAGGAGAGGTTTTCTATTTATATGGGTTTTGTTTGTTCTTTTGAAGATTGCCTGAGCTATGTTTGTTATTTCTTTCTAGTTTGTAAGCTGAGCTGCCCATAGCCTCCAACAACAAAACCCTAGAAACAAAAGCAACAAGTGGAAATAAGGAACAAAAAGGAAAGCACAGTGAAAGCTGGCCTGCTCAGTCAAGTGTAGGAGGCAGGGGAGTCAATGGATGGAGCAGATTTGAAGGAAAAAAAACAAGCAGGCAGAATCAGAGGTGAGTAGACTGCGAGAAATGTTAGGAGCCTAGCAGCTAGAAGACCCTGTGGTTCCCTGGCACAAAACAGCCCATAAACAGGGATTTATGACTTCTATTGAACAAAATGACTGCACTGGTGGAGAATATCAAATCTCTAAAGTTAAATTCCCTAAGAATTTAATCATATTATTATGATATCCTTGGTTTTCCTCCGAATGTTATTCAGAAATATGGACCAAGTTGCATCTCCTCTCTCAACAAGGAGCTTACCTTTCTTTCTTTCTTTTTTTTTTTTTTTGAGATAGAGTCTCACTATGTTGCCCTTGGTAGAGTGCCGTGCTGAGACAGCTCACAGTAACCTCAAACTCTTGGGCTCAAGCGATTCTCTTGCCTCAGCCTTCCAAGTAGCTGGTGCTATAGGCGCTCACCAGAACACCTGGCTATTTTTTTGTTGTAGTTGTCATTGTTGTTTGTCAGGCCCAGGCCAGGTTCGAACCCACCAGCCCTGTTGTACGTGGCCAGCACCCTAGTCGCTGAGCTATAGGTGCTGAGCCAAGGTGCTTACCTTTCTTAAGAATTTTCTTCACTTTCAAATAGTTCCCTTGTCTGACATACTCATGTAGCTGAGCTTCCAAGGAGTCATTTCTTAAAGTACCAAGCTGAACAGGACAAGGGACTGGAAGATGAATAGCTCGAGACATCCTGTTTCAAAAGAGACCAACATGTTTATTCTAGTCAAATGAGAAAAGCAAATCTTAGATTCTTTCACATTTAGAGACCTATTCACCCATCTTCATTAGTAATGAAGAAGATTAGGAGAATAATTACTGAAACTCTATATTATTTTTGGAATTGAAGACCTGAATGTATTTATCACTAATTCCCAGAACTGAAATAGTGATGACTAGAAGGAAATAAAATTAGAAACATTCATGTTTATTGTGTTATTAAGAGAGTATTGCCTTTGAAAGGTTAGAACACAAATGCAGTTATTACGTACTATTGTAGATAGTATTAAGCCAGCAAAGCAGCCTGCAAGGTGGAGTCTGAGAAGCAAAGCTGACTTAGTATGCTCAGTCTTCCCCAAATACCTTCTCGATTATTGAGTTAAGGTTTCACTGTGATTGTGAGGATGTTTGTCTCAGTAGACTTTGAGGAAGTAGTCATACACAGACAATAGGTATTTTGATAGTGGTAGAGTAAAAATTACTTTGATAATGTTTTCTTTTCTTTTTTCTTATTTTTTGAGTTCACCCTGGGGTTGAGTGTCAAGGCATCATAGCTCACAGCAACCTCAAACTCTTGGGCTCCACTGATCCTCTTGTCTCAGTCTCCTGAGCATCTGATACTACTGGCACCTGCCATGATGCCCAGCTAGTTTCTCTATTATTTATTTAATTTTGGGGCTGTTTTTATAGTTTTGCTTAAATGCAAATAAAGTGTGCACCTGAGCTGTCCATTATTTTCTTTGCTGTGTAGCCTGGCATTGGGATTGGTGACTCTGATGGCCAGCTGGGCTGCTCTTTCCATAAACACTTGGGGTTCGTGGAGGAAATGTGAGTAATCTCTGCACAGTAAGATTTGTTGCACTTTGGCAGCATTTCAGCACTTGGAGCTCCTTGACATTATGGATGTAGGACTTTCAGAAAGCAATGGGCAGCATATGCTTTGTTTTCTTGTTGCTCCCATAATCGATGTTGGGCATCAAGATTTGGCTTTGAATCTTCTCCAAATTCTGTTGTCAATACCTCTGGGTTTCCTCCAGTTACATTTAATTTTGACATATCAGTGTGACTGGCGCCAGATGAACTTCTTGGTTTTCAATAATCTGAGGCTTCATAAGGGGTCTGAGGGTGGACATGATGCCAAATAGGAGATGGTTGCCACCTCCACAGGCAGCCCCGAGGAAGAGAAAGCACTTTTCCATTTTTTAGTAGAGATTGGGGGGGTCTCACCTTGCTCAGGCTGGTCTCAAACTCCTGAGCTCAGGCAATCCACCTGCTTCAGCCTCCCAAAGTGCTAGGGTTATAGGCGTGAGCCACTGAGCCTGGCCATATCAGATCTATTTTTTAAAGTGAAAATTATTTTTATGTTGTTTAAACATTTTGCATTATTAGAGTGAAGACTACTTCCATGTTGTTTTCTGTCAGATAAAGTTCAAATTTTCTAGGTTTCTTTCCTGGCATTCCCATTATAAAAGTTATTAGAATTGTAAGTGAGGCAGAACAATCTTTAAGAGACTGACTACTCTCACTGTTCTCCAGAATTGCTGGCCTTCTGACAAATAAGGTTTGGTGAACCTAATCCCCATCTCTGCAGATTGGCTGCACAGTGCCAGGTGACTGGACCCTCTTCATCAGTAACAGTATAATGTAGTGAAGCTGAGTGTGGTGGCTAATGCCTGTAATCCTAATACTTTGCAAGGCTTAAGTTGGAGGATTTCTTGAGCCCAGAGTTCAAATCCAACCTGGGAAACATTGTGAGATCCCATCTCTTAAAAATACATAGATAAATTAAATAAAATGGATATAAAATAGCTTGGCACCCATTGCCCAGTGGTTAGGGTGCCAGTCACATATATCAGGGCTGGCAGGTTTAAACCTGGCCCAGGCCTGCTAAACAATGACAACTACAAAAAAAAAAAAAAAAAAAAAAAAGAAAGAAAGAAAAAAATAAATAGCCAGGCATTGTGGCAGGCGCCTATAGTCCCAGCTACTTGGGAGGCTGAGGCAAGAGAATGGCTTGAGCCCAAGAGTCAAAGGTTGCTGTGAGCTGTGATGCCACAGCACTCTACGGAGGGCGACATAGACTCCTGTCTCCAAGAAAAATAAAAACAAACCTAAAAATATTGAAGCACAACTCCTAGTACCTTAGACTGTAACTGTATTTGGACAAAAGGTCCTTAAAAAGATGATTTAAATGATAATGAGGTAAGACCTCAGAACCTGTCAGTACCTCGATCTTGCTTGAAATTCCAGCTCCCAGAACTATGAGAAAATACTGTTATTTAAACCACCCAGATTGTGATACTTTTTTTAAGACAGTAGGTTTTGTTAATGCCATTTAATAAGAATACAAAAGCAGAAATCCACTTTTATTTACTTTTCATTAGTTTAAATTCTTGGCGGGCACAGCATCACAAAACTGTGCCCAATGGCCTTAGCAGGAAAATTGCTTTGTTACTTGGGACCAACCATGCCACTGTTTCTGCAAGCTTGCCTCACCTTTCCCCAGATACTCTGGTTGTGTTGATTTGCCACCAAGAGCCCACTGCGTTGTTCTTTGCTTTGTATACACAAGCACATCTCTTGCCCAAATAGAATCCAGTATCAACTCGCATAACACTCTTCAGCTTTAAGACCTGCGTGCTCTCTTTGGTTCTGTCCAAGCAAAAATGGCCTTGGACCACAACCTCCCAGATATATTTGCCTTTTAGAAGTATTGCTCTCAGGATCAGGCACAGTGGCTCATTCAGAGGCATGTGGATTGCCTGAGATCACAGGTTAGAGAGCAGCCAGAGCTAAATCAAGACCTCGTCTCTAAAAATAGCCTGGCGTGGGCAGCGCCCGTGGCTCAACGGAGCAGGGCGCTGGCCCCATATACCGGAGGTGGAGGGTTCAAAACCAGCCCTCGTCAAAAACTGCCTCTCCCCCCCCCCCCCCCCAAAAAAAAAAGCCTGGTGTTATGGCCGGCGCCTGTAGTCCCAGCTATTCCGGAGGATGTGGCAAAAAAATCGCTTGAGCTCAGGAGTTTGAAGTTGCTGTGAGATCCGAGGATAGAACACTCAACCGAGAAAAATGCAAAGAGAAATATCACCACAAAAAAATGTTCTACTACCAAGGAAATTTCACTTGTAAATTCAGCACTTTATGTTTCATTCACCTCTCCACCTCAGTCTCGATTTTGTTTTAACTAATCAGGCAACCCTCAAGACACGGTAAACAGTAAATTAGCCTCAGCCAAAGACGCGCCTATCTTAAGAAGAAACGTAGATATAGTTTCTAAAGAACCCCCATTCATCGTTTTAAGCCATTACATAAGAGGAAAGCGCGAACGCAGTCCCCACTACTACAAATCTTACAACCAAGTTTCCCACCTTTAAGGAAATTGCAGGAGTCAGCACAGCTAGACTACAACGGAGGAGGCGCCATGGGAAAATCACCTATCAAATTCATGGCATGCCCCCTGTCACGTAGATATATTTTATACGTTTTCATTCCTCCTTCACCCTAGTCCTCAACACATTACTTAGTTATGGTCAACTGTACTGTGAGTTCTGTACACCTTCAGTTAGAAACTACAAATTTCTTCATATAATAAGATCAAACTACATCCTTTTGACTATTTGTAGAAATTATTCCGTGAGAAGAAAGCTGTAGCCCGGGAAAATCACTGCGCTCTCATCTACATAT
The DNA here is from genome assembly GCA_963574355.1 of Loris lydekkerianus. NCBI lineage: Eukaryota > Metazoa > Chordata > Mammalia > Primates > Lorisidae > Loris > Loris lydekkerianus. Next base: position 6,776 of record CAUYPK010137803.1, read on the forward strand.
CCCCGCCTCTTGCAATGACGTCACCATATCTTTCAACCTTTTTCACGCTGTTCGCTCACAGGTGTGCTCGATCTACCTACCCATCCCAAAGATCCAAGACATCCGTTGGTGTGACTGAAAACATTTTAATTACTTGCCTTTTCAGGCATAAGCAAAGGTTCTGACGTGAGTTTGTAACGACGTCAGGACGAGTCTGAATAGTGCGCTGCAGGGCAGTTTAAGAGGCGTTGGCGTTGGGCTGCTCGACTCTGAGATTTAATCAAACTCTCAGGCTCTCTCAGGTTCCGTTTCCCAAAATTAAAGTAGAAATACTACTGGCTATCTCACAAGGATTTTATGAGGGCTGAATAAGAGGATGTGTGTAAAACGTGGCTCCAAGTCCCCTGACGCCACTCAGGCCATTCTGTTCCTAGACTGGTGAGCCAAAGCCAGCCTTGTCAAGATTACTCTCGGCAGTGAAGTTTACTCTCGGCAGTTCTTGGCCCGAAGGGAAGCAGCATCCGACCTAGTGTGGTGTCCAGTGGCTATAGTCCCAGCTACTCTTTCAGAGGTTACAGTGAGCTTAAGATCATCCCACTACACTCCAGAGTCTGTCCCACTGCATTCCAACCAGACCCTGCCTCAAAAAAAGAAAAAAAAAAAATCTATCTTATAGCTTCATTGATTTAAAAAAATGAATGGAGTGGCGCCTGTGGCTCAGTGAGTAGGGTGCCGACCCCATATACGGAGGGTGGTGGGTTCAAACCCAGCCCCGGCCATACTGCAACAAAAAACAACAAAAAAATAGCTGGGCGTTGGTTGTGGTGGGTGCCTGTAATCCCAGCTACTCGGGAGGCTGAGGCAAGAGAATCGCCTAAGCCCAAGGATTTGGAGGTTGCTGTGAGCTGTGACAGCACTGCACTCTACCAAGGGTTAATAAGTGAAACTCTGTCTCTTAAAAAAGAAAAATAATGTATTATTATGTATGAAAATATCTTCTAGCTGGGTGTGGTGGCTCAGGCCTGTAATCCTAACACTCTGAGAGACTGAAGTGAGAAGATCTCTTGAACTCAGGAGTTCAAGACCAGCTGAGCAAGAGCAACACTGGTCTCTACTAAAAAGAGAAAAGTTAGCAGGGCATTGTGTCAGGGGCCTGTAAGTCCTAGCCACTTGGGAAGCTGAGGCAAGGGGATCACTTGAGCCCAGAAGCTTGAGGTTGCCCTGAGCCAGGCTGACACAACCACATCCTAGATCAGGCGGCGCCTGTGGCTCAAGGAGTAGAGCACCAGCCCCATATGCCAGGGGTGGCAGGTTCAAACCTGGCCCTGGCCAAAAACTGCAAAAAAGAAAAAACAAAACAAAACAAACACACCCTAGATCAGCGATTTTCAACCTGTGGGTCACAACTCACAGGAACTGTATTATAGGCTTGCGGCATTAGGAAGGTTGAGAACCACTTCCCTATAAGGTCTGACAGAATGAGACTCTGTTCAGGAGAAACAAAAAAACAGGCTTAGCACCTGTAGCACAGTGGTTACAGTTCCTGCCACATGCACCAAGGCTGGTGTGTTCAAACCCAGCCCGGGCCAGCTAAACAACAACAACAACAAAAAAAAATAGCCAGATGTTGTGGTGAGCACCTGTAGTCCCAGCTACTTGGGAGGCTGAGGCGGGAGAATCTCTTAAGCCCAAGAGTTAGAGGTTGCTGTGAGCTGTGAAGCCACAGCACTCTACCAAGGGTAACAGCTTGAAACTCTGTCTCAAAAAAAAAAAAAAAAAAAAAAATTTCCTTCCACTTAAAAAATCAATTTCCCCCTCATTTTATTATTTTTAAGAACTGAGTCTTATACAGTTTTTTGTTTTTTTTTTTTTAGTCTCACTTTGTTGCCCTCAGTAGAGTGTTGTAGTGTCACAGCTCACAGCAACCTCCAGCTCTTGGGCTTAGGCGATTCTCTTAGCCTGGGACCAGAGGTGCCCACCACAATATCCAGCTATTTTTTGTTGCAGTTTGGCCAGGCCAGCTTTGAACCCGCCACCCTTGGTATATGGGGCCGGCACCCTACTCACCAAACCACAGGCACTGCCCTTTTCCCTCATTTTAAAAGAGATAAAGTGTCCGAGGACATAATGAATAAGTAAATCCACTTTGGATTCAGTGGCAATTTGGGGGGATAGCAAGATATTTCACAAGAGAAAGAAAAAGCTGAAGTACCAGGGCAGGCAGGACATTCCAGGACTAGCAGTGTGTGAGTTTCTGGAAGTAACATAGCAAGGACAGAAACTTTTTTTTTTTGTAGAGACAAAGTCTCACCTTATTGCCCTTGGTAGCATACCGTGGCATCTCAGCTCACAGCAACCTCCAACTCCAGGTCCTAGACAATTCTCCTGCCTCAGCCTCCCGAGTAGCTGGGACTACAGGCACCTGCCACAATGCTCAGCTATTTTTTTGTTGCAGTTTGGCTGGGGCGGGGTTTGAACGCTCCACCCTCAGTATATGGGGCCAGCGCCCCACCCACTAAGCCATAGGCACCGCCCAAGGAAACTTTATTTAAAATAAAGCACTGAGTAAAAGTTAGAACAAGGTTTGTTCAATAGACTATGATGTGAATAGCACTGGACAACAAGCATTGAGCGGATCAGAAACCAAAGGTAAAATGACAATTGACATTAATCTTAACATCATGATTTATTTACCACGACCAGCACCCCAAAACACGCACCATCACCTACTTCTGTTAAAAAAAAAAAATTCAACTAACCCTTGCAAAAGCTATAACCAGAATCATGAGATAGTGCAAATGCAATCCTCCACTACCACGAATTATGCAGTACAGTTTCCCGCATTTGGGAAAACCACAGATGTCAGCACATCCACGTGTAATAGAGAAGCTTTAACCTGGGAAAACTACCTTCATGATGGCATCTCCCCTGCCAGGTAAGTATAACTCAAGTCTGACCCCAGCAAAACACAGTGCAGTGCACATTACTATTAAGGTTTGGGTCACTCCTAAAATGACTTGACTTTAACCACTTACTGCAAGCAAAGAAAAATGGTATTTCGTACAGTATCTTAGTATTAGTGATGAGATGAGGTGCATAACGGAATGCACTTCCTTTTTTTTTTTTTTTGAGATAGAGCCTCAAGCTGTCACCCTGGGTAGAGTGCCGTGGCGTCACAACTCATAGCAACTTTCAACTCCTGGGCTTAAGCCTCTTAAGGCTCTTGCCTCAGCCTCCCAAGTAGCTGGGACTACAGGTACCCACCACAACACCTGGCTATTTTTTGGTTGTAGTTATCACTGTTGTTTGGCAGGCCTGGGCTGGATTCGAACCTGCCAGCTCTGGTGTATGTAGCTGCTTGAGCTAAAGGCCCCAAGCCAGAATGCGCTTCCAAAAGGCACTGAATCGTCAATTACACACTCCACCTTCCAATGTGATACCTGCTGTCCTGGCAGCTACATTCCCTTCAGCCCACTGCATCACACCCTTGGGGGCAACTTCCAACCACAGGTTCCGCCTCCTCTTTCCACCTGCTAGGTGACATCTGTCAGATGATTTTCATGATGAAAGTCTATCCCTTTCTCAACTTTTGGTGTACCTAAAGGATTTTGTATCTCCCCGTGTAGAGTGTTCCCTTCAGCAAACGGAATGAGCTTTTCATCACAAGCCAACTTTACAACTTCTTGATCCCCACATCAGCCCGGCACTGTTTCCTCCCATTCCAAGTGGAATACCTCCCATTCCATTGCTTCTAGTGTGGTTGGAGTATTGTAAAGTGGGGATTTTGGGATCCAAGATCTAGTCTGCAATCCAGTGTCACACTTCGCTACTTTAGATTAGCTTCTAGCCTCTTAATTTGTTCCTCAGTTTGTGAAATATGCATACTGACCTTCTCTTGAGGATTAATCCAAATAAATTAGCAAAAGCAACAGCCTAAACCATAAAGCATAATTCTAACATCACTCAATGAACCCAGTAAAAATCTAAAACCGGTGTTTTTTGACCTTTTTTATCTCACTGCACACTTGAACCTATGGTTAAACTTCCACGGCATAAATTATGTTGGTCAAAAAAGAGAGTAAAAAAAATATGCTTACTGTGCTTTGAACTTCTTTCAAAAATATTTATTAATAATTAATGACCCTTAAAAATTTTAATGGCACACTAGTGTGCCTCGGTATACCAGTTGAAGATCACTGCCCTAAAGCAAATCAAGAAACACTAACCACTAACATCTACTGAATGCTTACTGTGGTACCTAAACTTTACACTTAATCCTCACAATTTTGAGATAGGAAATATAATTATTCCCATTTCACAGATAAAAAAAACCTCAGACCTAGCCGGGTGTGGTGGCTCCCAGCCTGAGCCAGAGCAAGACCCCGTCTCTAAAAAAATAGTGGGCGTTGTGGTGGCCTGTAGTCCCAGATACTTGGGAGGCTTGAGGTAAGAGGATCACTTGAACTCAAGAGTATGAAGTTGGTAAGATGCCATGACACTCTACCAAGAGTGACCAAGTGAAACTCTGTCTCAAAAAAAAGAAAAAAAATCTGAGGCATGACAAAGATCCTTTGTTTGGTCAAACATTAGATTAGACAGGCTTCTGGACCATCTCTTAGGCCCTCATTTGTGTACTTGCTTGTAAACCCAGTTTTACTAAAAGAACTTCATTAAGTCAGTTCAGCTATAAGTCCCCCCCCCACTTTTTTTTTTGTTTTTTGTTTTTGCAGTTTTTTGGCCTGGGCTGGGTTTGAACTGGCCACCTCCAGCATATGGGGCCAACACACTAATCCTTGAGCCACAGGCACCACCAGTACCCCCCCTCTTTTTTTTTTTTTTTTTTTTTTGAGACAAAGTCTCACTCTGTTGCTCAGGGTAGAGTGCCAGTGTCCTCAACCTACCTCACAGCAACCTCAAACTCCTGAGGTTTAAGCAATCCTCCTGCCTCAGCCTCCTGAGTAAGCTGGGACTACAGGGGCCCAGCTATTTTTAGTAAAGATAGGTCTTGCTCTTATTCAAGCTGGTCCACTCTGGAGCTTAAGCAACCCTCCCACTTCAGCCTGCCTGAGTGTTGGGATTATAGGCATGAGCCATCATGCTCTGCCTACAACTTAGATACATTCTTTTTCTGGTAGGAACACTTAAAACTCCATATCTTGGGAATTTTATTTTTTCTTTTCTTTTTTTTTTTTTTTTTTTTAGACAGAGTCTCAAGCTGTTGCCCTGAGTAGAATGCCTTTGCATCATTGCTCACAGCAACCTCAAACTCTTGGGCTCAAGCGATCCTCTTGCCTCAGTTTTTCTATTTTTAGTAGAGACGGGTCTTGATTTTGCTCAGGCTGGTCTCAAACCCGTGAGCTCCAGCAATCTACCTGCCTTGGCCTCCCAAAGTGCTAGGATTACAGGCGTGAGCCACCATACCTGCCTATAATTCCAGTACTTTGAGAGATGGGAGGATCACTTGTGGCCAGGAGTTTAAGACCAGCCTGGGCAACACAGTGAGACCCCAAGTATAGTAGTATATACCTGTAGTCCTAGCCACTGAGGACACTGAGGCCAGAGGATAGCTTAAGTCCAGAAGTTTAAGGTTGTAGTGAGTTATAAGCCGCAGCACTCTAGTCTAGGAGACAAAGACCCTGTCTCTTAAAAAAGCCAAAAAAGGGGGTGGCGCCTGTGGCTCAAAGGACTAGGGCACTGGCTCCATATGCTGGAGGTGGCAGGTTCAAACTCAGCCCCGGACAAAAACTGCAAAAAAAAAAAAAGACAACTAATTTAATAATAAATAAATTCCTCTAAAAAAATTTTTTTTAACGGGCGGCACCTGTGGCTCAAGGAGTAGGGCACCGGCCCCATATACTGGAGGCGCAGTGGTTCAGCCTATAATCCTAGCACTCTGGGAGGTCAAGGTGGGTGGACTGCCTGAGCTCAGGATTCTGAGAACAGCCTGAGCAAGAGAGATCCTGTCTCTAAAAACAGCTGGGTATTGTTGTGGGCACCTGTAGTCCAGCTACTTGGGAGGCTAAGGCAAGAGGATCACTTCAGCCCAAGAGTTTGAGGTTGCTGTGAGCTATAATGCCACTTTACTCCACACCAAGGGTGACAAAGTAAGACTCTAACTCAAAAAAAAAAAAAAAAGTTTAGCTAGGCGTGGTAGTATGCACCATAGCAGTTGCAAACCAATGAGAGTGGGGTCAGGAACATGCAAAAATAAACCATCCATCCCCCTTCCTTGGTATTTGCCTGTCTCGGCAACTACTCAAAACAGGCTATGGCAAAAGGATTGCTTGAGCCTAGGAATTTGAGGCTACAGTGAGCTATGACGAGCTATGCTCTCTAGCCCAGGTGATAGAGTGAGAATCTCTCTAAAAAAACAAATAAAAGAAGAAAAATGGGAGGAGGAGGAAAATAGTATACAGAATTAAACATCTAGACCAGGTGCAGTGGCTCACACCTGTTATCCTAGCACTTTGGGAGGCCAAGGTGGGTAGACTGCTTGAGCTCATGGGTTAGAGACCAACCTGAGCAAAAGCGAGACCCTGTCTCTACTAAAAATAGAAAAACTGAGGCAAGAGGATCTCTTGAGCCCAAGTTGGACGTTGCTGTGAGCTATGATGCTACAGCACTCTATGCATAGCAACAGCTTGAGACTCTGTCAAAAAAAAGAAAAAAAAAATTAAAAATCTATTCCCAACAGCACAAGTTGATTGCACTGTGACTCAGAGAAAAAGTCTTCACACACTGCACAGCCACTCTAGTTTTTGTAAAGCTTTTAATACTAGGACATGGGCCAACACTTACCTCAAATCCTTGGAACCTGAAGTCTATTGCTGCTTATTCATGGAGTTAAGAGGATTGATTATAAGCAAAATGTAAAACATTCCCCTGAACTACTCAGATAGTAGTAACACCCTGGAAAAATCAGGGGTGTTAAAAATGTGTCAGGGGTTGGTTTAGTTTATGTCAGTATTCAGACATAGTAACACCTATATACAACCCTGAGAGCAGTCTAAGTTATACCTATATTGCTAGCTTGCTTACTCTCTGCCTGTCACTCAGAGTTACCTTACCTACTATAGGTCCCTAGGACAAAGTTTTTCTTGTTTTGTTTTTTAAGCAAAGTAGGGAGTCTGGCATGATGGTTAATGGTTATAATCTTAGCATTCTGGGAGATTAAGGCAGGAGGATTTCTAGAGCTCAGGAGTTGGAGACCAGCCTGAGGAAGAGAAAGACCACATCTCCACGAAAAATAGAAAAAAATCAGCTGGGTGTTGTGGTGTGCACTCATAGTCCGAGCTACCGGGGGGGCTGAGGCAGGAAAACTGCCTGAACCCAGGAGTTTGATGTTGCTGTAAGTTAGGCTGAGACCATGGCACTCTAGCCTGGGGCAATGGGGACTGCCTCAAAAAAAAAAAAAAACCAAACTCATAAATGGACCATAATTCATATAATCATTCCTCTAGCATTGGGCAATTACATTAGTTACAATTTTTCACTATTGTAAATAATACTGAGTTCTGAGTAAAGATGGTATATTGAACATATCAACTTTACTTTTTTTTTTTTTTTTGAGATAGTATCTCACTGTGTTGCCCTTGATAGAGTGCTATAGTGTCACAGCTCACAGCAACCTCAAATTCTTGGGCTCAAGTGATTCTCTTGCCTGAGCCTCCCAAGTAGCTGGAACTACAGGCACCTGCCACAACACCTGGCTATTTTTTGTTGCAGTTGTCATTGTTGTTTAGCTGGCCCAGGTTGGGTTCAAACCCGCCAGCCTCGGTGTATGTGGCTGATGCCATAACCACTGTGCTACAGGCACTGAGCCTCAATTTTACTCTTTCCTAAAACTTCATGAAAAGTGCAATAAAGACATTTTTTATTTTAGGTTTTTTTTGTTGTTTTTTTTTGAGATGGAGTCTCTTTATGTCACCCTAGGTAGAGGGCTGTGGTGTCACAGCTCAGAGCAACCTCAAACTCTTGGGCTTAAGCAATTCTCTTGCCTCAGCCTCCCAAGTAGCTGGGACCACAGGCACCTGCCACAATGCCCGGCTATTTTTTGTTGCAGTTGTTTAGCTGTTGTTTAGCTGGCCCCAGCCGGGTTTGAACCCGCCACCCTTGGAATATCTGGCTTGTGCTGTAAGCACTGTGCTATGGGTACCCAGCCAATGTTTTTTAAATGCCAAAAATTCTAAAGGATGGAGAGGACAGAGGGGACAAAGCAACATAATTTTTATAGCTATAAATAGTAAATCAGTGAACACATCAAGGATACCCAAATTGTAAGCCAGTCTTGATAAAGCTGAAAACTAACCCAATTGACAATGCAGAGTCCTTAAAAAGCTCTAGACTTACTAGTACCAGAATCTCTAGAAGTAGTAACAGGGAATACTAAAAAAACGAGATTTGACAGAAAGCTGTTTCTGAAACAGATGTCCAAACTTCTCTCTCCCCCTGTTGCTACAGAACTGTCTCACCTTGGCAGTATCTAGAGTTGTAAGAAGGACCACAAAGCATACAGCTGAGATTCTCTGGAGAAGACCCCAAGCTCAGATGAAAGGTTAAACACTTACTGAAGAGAGGATGCATATATCCATTCCAAAGGCTGAATACGGAGAGCTTCCTCTCCCCCTCCTTCCTTATTTGGTTTCCAGAACACTGGTAACCTAGCCTTTACCTTCCAGAATACTAGAAGTATCTGCTAAGAAATATGACTATCCTAAAAGAACGTCCTAAAGATGCTGATATGAGCTGCCATTACAATGGCCAAGGCAGATGGTTTTGCAGTGAAGCAGAAAAACCACATACCTCACCTTGGCCCTTAGAGGCTTATGTATTAACAAGTAAGGGCTTCGAGGAGCCCTTCAGTGTTAATTCTTTTTGTTTTGCAGTCAGCTAGAATAGCAGACATTTTCCTTCATGACCATAGCTTCAGAGTACATAATAGTAATAACAAAAACAATAGCAATCATGATGGGTAGTAGAAGTAGCTAACACATATATAGTGCTTATAAAATGTCAAGAACTATTCTAAGTCTTTTGCATGTAATAACCAATTTAATCTTCATAATCACCCTATGAGGTAGGTACTATAATTATTGCCACCTTCACAGATATAGAAACAGGTACAAAAAGGTTAACTTTCAATGTCACACACTATTTCCAGACTTTAGCTTGATCCTACTCAATGAATTCTCAAAACATTCTGCCTAATCCATTAATTTAATTTCATTCATTCAACAGGCCTTTGCTACATTCCTACTTTTGAGGCTGTAAGAGTGGTAGGATATATAAGATTCAATCTCTTTATTCAAAGAACTGGAGGCTACAGGAAAGATAAAGTAAATAAAAATGAAAAATCCTGTGAGAAATTTCCCCTGATTTTCCTCCTTACCCACCCTCTTCAAAAATTCAGAATTTCTTGTCTATTAGTCTATGATGGATCCTTGAGGCAAGATGCCCCTGACACAGGATGGCACAGCTTCTCAAACACTGGATCCTTCCCCATCTTGGCTATTCAAAAGAAACAAGAGATTAGCTCTTCAGAGGGAATTAAAGCCAGGGTCCTAGGAGAGATGACATTTGAAACAGGTCTTAAGGAGTGGAAAAACACAGTATAATACTATTTATGGAAAGAGGATAAAAGATATGGAAAGAAAAAGAGGATTACTAGGATTTAGGTGGCACATAAGTAGATACTTACATGTGCTATTTATTTAATCATAAAGTCTACTTACATGTTATTAATATAAATGTCAAGGGATGAAATAAAAGGGGGGTAGGATTTACCACACAAAGATGGGTACTGCAGGCCAAAAGGAATGCGTCATTGTCAACAGCACATGTTGGTCCTCAGGCAGAGAGGAGGGATATGAGTTCATAGAACCTGGCACAGAAAGGAATCTTAGAGTATGATAGGCCAGACTCCTCGCTTTAGGCTTTGATTGGGAGGCAATGGATTCTTCTGAAGGTTTTAGTTCAGGGTGATTTTTTTTTTTTTTTTTTTGAGACAGAGCCTCAAGCTGTCGCCCAGGGTAGAGTGCTATGGCATCACAGATCACAGCAACCTCCAACTCCTGGGCTCAAGCAAGTCTCCTGCTTCCACCTCCCAAGTAGCTGGGACTACAGGCGCCCGCCACAACACCCGACTATTTCTTGGTTGTAGCCATCTTTGTTGTTTGATGGGCCCGGGCTGGATTCAAACCCGCCAGCTCAGGTGTATGTGGCTGGCACCTTAGCCATTTGAGCCACAGGCACCGAGCCTAGTTCAGGGTGATTATATATTCTAGGTGAAACACAGATATCAGCTGGAGATTAACTGGGGGAAAGGGAGAAAGAGAGACCTGTGGAAAATCCTTAAGTGACAGAGAACGAGTCATGGTCAAGGTTGGGTTCATGGACAAGTAAACCACACAGTAGCACAAAGCCCTGCACTTACAAGAGCTCCATGTCTGGTTTAATATTCTGCTATCAATGTCTTGGAATTCTTCGTAATTTTTTTCACAGCAAAATAAAATGAAGCATAGATAATTTTATTCAAATTCTCCAAATTTATACCCAATATTTGTTTCTAAAATGTATATCGCCCCTTATTATATAATGGTTTTATTATTTCATTTTCTTTTACAGAACTTTTTCATCTTTTCTTTACAGTTCTTCTGTAGAAGCCAGAATCTTGAGCTGCCCAGTTAGGAGCCTCTACCTACTATTCTTTTTAAGTTTCTTCTCAATATTCATGACCAACATCTGGCTTCTAAAAGAAAGGTTTTTGGCGCTTTCACTCACTTGCTGATAGGGTGAAACTACACTGTTACCCATAACCACATGACCTAATTTAGACTCAATCTTGGCATCAAGTCTTACATTTCCGATCAAATTCATAATCCAATATGTCTTTTTTTTTTGAGACAGAGTCTCACTTTGTTGCCATGGATAGAGTACTGGGCTCAAGTGATTCTCTTGCCTCAGCCTCCCAAGTAGCTGGGACTATAGGCACCTGCCACAATGCCCGGCCATTTTTTTTTTTTTTTTTTTTTTTTAGACAGTCTCATTTTGTCACCCCCAGGTTGAGTGCTGTGTCATCATAACTCACAGAAACCTCAGACTCTTGGACTCAAGAGATTCTCTTGCGGGCAGCACCTGTGGCTAAGTGGGTAGGGTGCTGGCCCCATATACCGAGGGTGGCGGGTTCAAACCCGGCTCAGGCCAAACTATAACAAAAAAATAGCCAGGCGTTGTGGCAGGCGCCTATAGTCCCAGCTACTCAGGAGGCTGAGGCAAGAGAATCGCCTAAGTCCAGGTTTTGGAGGTTGTTGTGAGCTGTGTGATGCCACGGCACTCTCCTGAGGGCAATAAAGTGAGACTCTGTCTCTACAAAAAAAAAAAAGAGAGAGAGAGAGATTCTCTTACCTCAGCCTCCCAAGCAGCAAAGGCTACAGGCATCTGCCACAACACCTGGATATTTTTTGAGACAGGGTCTCACTTTGTTACCCTCAGTAGAGTGCTATGGCATCATAGCTCTCAGCAACCTCAAACTCTTGGGCTCAAGCACTTCTCTTATCTCAGCCTCCCGAGTACCTGGGACTACAGGCACCCACCAGCCTGGCTATTTTTAGAGACAGGGTCTCATTCTAGCTCAGGCTGGTCTTGAACTCACGAGCTCAGGTGATCCACCCACATTGGCCTCCCCGAGTGCTAGGGTTACAAGTGTGAGCCAGTGTGCCCACCTCTGGCTATTTTTATAGATGAGGGCTTTCTCTTGCTCAGGCTGGTGTTGAAACCCTGAGCTCAGGCAATCCACCCACCTCGACCTCCCAGACTGCTAGGATTACAGGCATGAGCCACCACATCCAGCCCAGATGTCAGTTTTCCCCAGAGTGAATCTAAAGTATTTCTTTTGCTGGAACCAACACTTTAAAAAATAAAGATATTCTATCGCTTCTTGGCCTTTTGTCTAAGATCAAGTGTAGTGTGTGTTCTTATCAGTTTAATAATCTGATACGTCCTTTATCCAATATATTGAATGGATTTGTGGAGCACAGAGTTGGAATATGAGCTTGCTCCATCCACTCAATGCTCAACCTGGTATTGCAGTACTTCCAGGAACGGTGCACCAAAAAAGAAAATAGATAAATAAATAAATAAAAATATTCTATTGCTCCTGAATAAGTCCCACATTCATATCGAAATTATGCAAACTTATAGTGTGTATCTAAATATTCCTGCCTAAAACCATTCTAGTGCACCAGGTAGTCAAACAGCATCCAGCCATGGTTGACTACATTTGCCATATAGTTTCTGGATCTTCAGACATCTTCACTATTGGTTCTATTTCTGTCTGAAGCTGCTTCAGTTGTACAATAACTGTGGTTCTTTTTATTCTCAAAGCATGAAGAATATCATTAGAATAAAGGTTTTTGTATTCATCCATAGCAAAGTCTACCATGTTGGTATCACTAAGAAGATCCAACAATCCACCTTTCCTTGTAATAATTCTTTTTCATTAAATATCACCTTTACAGAGAGAAACTCAAGGAGCAGAAAGACCAGATGCCAATCCCAAAAGTGCATGATGTGAGTAATGAAGTTGTACTCTGCCATATTGCCAAAGAATTGGTGTTAGTAATTTTTTAACAGGAGCTCTAATTAACTTTTTTATTGGGCTGGCAAATTATATAGCCAAGGGAGAAGAGATCATGAAGTGTATTTTGGACATACAGATCAAGAGTCCTACTGAATAATAAGACAAACAACCCAAGTAAAAAATAGACAAAAAGGCCAGGGCAGTGGATCACACCTGCAATTCTAACACTCTGGGAGGCTAAGGCAGGAGGATTGGTTAAACTTAGGAGTTCAAGACCAGCCTGAGTAGGATTAAGACCCTGTATCTACTAAACACAGAAAAATAAGTGGGCCATGGTGGCAGTCACCTGTAGTCGCAGATACTTCGGAGGTTGAAGCAGGTGGATTGTTTGAAACCAGAAGTTTGAGGTTGCTGTGAACTAGGCTGACATAACAGCATTCTAGGTTGGGCACAGAGTGAGACTCTGTCTCAAACAAACAACCCAGAAAACACCTATGTGTAGTGAATCCTTATAATTTTATGTCGCCTTGGCATCCAGTTTGAATGTAAATTTAACTTTACATTAAATTAAGTAAAGATACTTAATCCATACTAGATGCAGGGCTTAGTCACCCTTGACACAGTTTCTAGTTCTATACCTCCCACTTCCTCAATGTGGTCAATCCAGAAATCTGCCTTATACAACTGCCTCCTGGTGACCCCTTCCCTATGGAACAACTAGATACAATCTACTTGACTGGAGCCACTAACTTCCACATCGCACATGGATTTCACAAATATGCCAACAGTGACTAGCTCTCAGTCATAACATAACCTTCTGAAGCTCATGCCAGTTTATTTTAAACCCACCAATGAGAACTCCCCATGGAAACCTGCTTGGGTAATAAGTTGCATCTCAATAAAGGCTTAGATCCATGGGTCCTTCCCTTTGTCTCTCTCCTCACACTGATCAGCCTCCGTGTGCCTTCAGGAATGCCTTGTATCCATTAGGTCTGTAAGTAATAAAATCTTTATTTCCATCTTATGTGCGTCCTAATTATCGAAGGGGCACTGTTCATCTTAAAGATCCTAAGTTAATTAAGATGACATTGAAGTTTATGTAGAAAAACTCAAATTAGTATTTATCATAAAGACCCTAAAACATTAGTAACTGAATTTAGCAACATTGGAGGAAATAATATCAACGTATGAAAATCAATTGTATTTCTTTGTACTAAGCAAGAACATTTGGAAAATGAAATTTAAAAATTGATATTAGTTCTAACACTAAAGAACTGAGAAATGTTTGAGATGATAGGTATCCCAAATACTCTAATTTGATTATTACTGGTTGTATGATGTATCAAAATATCACACTTAATGCAGAAATTTGTATAATCATTATGTATCAATTAAAAAACTGACCAAAGGAGGCAGAGCATGATGGCAGACGGGACGGATGTGTAGCCCACCTCTCCCAACTCATCAGGTGAGAGGAAGGGGGGTCTGGACCTTTTCCCCACGTGGATTATCGGTGTGGACAGACAGCTGGAGATGCACAGTCTCCAGATTGGCAGATTGCTGTATATGAGGTGTAATTTAAAACCATGGACTCTGTTGTAGAGATTTTCCCTGTTTGGCCATGCTGGACGGCAGGCCCCTCCCTCACAGAGGACAGCAGTTTGCAATTCCTGGCAAAACCCAACTGACGAAAATTTATATCTGAGCAGATTTTGGCAACCCGAAAGGGGAGCCATTCAGAATCACAAGAAACTAAGCAACCCAATGGAAAATTGAAAGGAAGGGATCCCAGCGGGGAAAGAGATATTTTGAATTGTCCGAAATGGCGGGCACCTTCCCCCAGAACAACAGGAGTGATTAAACAGACCATACCATTCCTGGTGGGGAATATTGGTGCGGGCTGGCAGTTCAGGCTGCGCAATGAACTAGCGGGTGGCTGGACTCAAAATTCCAGATTCAAAAGTGACACTCTGAGCTACAAAAACTGAGTATAAGGTTTCTGCGCGCTGCAGCTGCAGTGGTAGTGAGACTCGGCAGCAGCCAGCACCCTCTCCCACAGCCGATTGCAGTTGCCAGTTTGCAGGAGAACGAGGGAGCAGAGTGGAAAGATTTGTGAAGCATGGACTCCTGCACTGAGTTGGGAGGTTGGATAGGAGTGCTGTCTGGAACAGTGCAGCTGAGGTTGCACAACAATTAGGCAAAAAAACTTTTACAGAAACTCCAAAATGGCCATCGGCCAGGTAGGGTGATTACCATGTTAACAGTATAAACTGCAAATTAGGTATAAGCCTGGAAACCATTCACAGCGCCACCTGGTGTCCAGAAAGTATATTGGATTATAAATATATTCCTACAGAAGTTGATCCCTACATCATATATATAGATGTATATTTCTACATATATACAAGAATAACATTTTTGTGATTGGTGCCTTTTTCTCTTTTTTTTTTGTTTTTTTCTAATCATTTTCTTGGAAGAATTATCGTTAATTTTTATTTTTTCAATATATATATTTTTTATTTTTTCTCTCTTCTTTAACTTACTTATGAACACCACTTTTTTATCTTATCTCCCTTCTCTCTTCCTCTTCTTCCCTTCCTATGGTTTCTGAGAGTGCTAACTTTAGGTTTCTACAGGATTTTTTGTTTGTTCATTTTGTTTGTATGTTTTTTACCTTTTTGTTCTCAATTATTTTATGATTATCATTATTTTTATTATAGTTGTTTTATTGTTGTTGCTGTCTGTATATCTATGTGTTTCTGATTGTGCATCTGTAGGTTGTGTGTCTGGTAGCCTTTTTACCTGTTTATTTGCTCATTTGGTCTCAAGGAGTTTGGTGTTTTGACCTGCAATTCTGAGCTCCAAGTACTCTCCTCCACTCTCATTCTGAGATCTGGAGGCCTGTCCCCTAGGAGTCCAGATTCTTGGGTGATTTCTCGAGGGGTGTGGACAGGGCCTGGACCGCAGCTGGTCAGTGCTGCTTCTGTGGCACGGGAGTGAGGAGATGACAGTCGGCTGAGAGGGAACCACACCAGAGCAGCAGTGCCCTGAGGTGCAGAGCAGCAGCTGTTTTTGGCAACAATATGGCCCACCCCCGGATATTCTGAAGCCACAATCCCATCTCCCTGGGCAACCAGAGGAGGCCGGGCATCTTCTCAAATGGCAACCACCGCAGAACAGATCTGGGACTGAAACACAGGCCTCATGAGTAAAGGGTTTGCCTGTGGCGGTACTGGCCTGGGTGAAGCATGGGGACTAGAAAACGCATGCACAGAGCCGGGAAATTCCCAGGGTGGGGCTGACCCAGAGGACCACTTTATTGAGCCTACAATGCACCCGGCCCTCAGGGGACCATCAGCCTATGACAAAGGAAGGCAGGAGGCTAGAGCTGATGGTGCTATGAATACAAACCTGCAGGAGTAAAGACAGGGCCTGACGCACAGGTTCTGGGAACTCAAAACAGCTTCTCTTCTGCTGAGGAATTTAGCAGGGACAGAAACAAATTCCCACAAAGTTGTTCTTCTCTGTCAGTAACATCAATCAGGGGTGGGGCTGGAACTGAGTGAACACTCCCCAGCCTCCATCAAGTGCCTGAGGTTGTCAGGCCTCACTGCCCCCTGCTGGATAGAGGCAGAGACCAGTAGCCTGGCTGAGCAGATACAGATTTCCTCATGATTCAGCCAGGTGCAAACCCCTGGAGTATCTGCTCATGGGAGGCAATTGAGTCACAGCCCTGCGGGGCTATCAGTGACTGGGTGTGACACAGGTGCAAGGTGGGGAAGGAGGCATCAACCTTCCCAGACTATTCTATTTGCTGGGTGGGTCCTCCTGACTTCACAGAGCACCGGAGCAAGTCATATTTGAGTTGTCACCAGACCCCTGCGATACAGTTCCCAGAGACCTTTGAAACTCTGACACCTGAGAGAGATGCTGATGGAGACAACCGATTTGGACTTTTCGAACTGAGCCAATCGCCAGAGGACTATTCAGATGGTGCCCTGGGTGTGTGGTTGTAGGAAGATTTGATTTACCTTTTCCAACTGTTGCCTTTTGGGGGTGGGGTAACTTAATTGCTGGTGTTTCTCCAAAGCTGAGACTTCAACCCAGAGTAACTGTTTCACTAGTGGAATAGAGACCAGATGAAAACAAGACAGAACCACTTAGCCCCACCACACCAAACAGGGCCCCAGTTTCTCAGGCCATAGCACTGTACGGGTCTCAACAAAGATCCAGGGGAAAAGTAAAACAGTATAAAATAAATATGGGGCAGAATCAGTGGAAAAACTCTGGTAACATGAATAACCAGAATAGATCAACCCACCTAAGGAAAGATATGGCAGATGTAACTGAAGATCCCATTCATAAACAGCTGGCCAAGATGTCAGAAATCAAATTCAGAATTTGGATTGCAAACAAGATTGATAGAATGGAGGAAAATTTGGAAGTAGAAATTCGAAGAGCAATTCAAAAGTCAGAATTAGAAATTCGAAGAGAAATTCAAAAGTTGTCTCAAGAATTTAATGAATTTAAAGACAAAACCACCAAAGATTTTGATGCACTGAAGCAAGAATTTGCAGCCCTCAAAGATCTGAAAAATACAGTAGAATCCCTCAGTAACAGAGTGGAGCAAGC
>CAUYPK010137809.1:0-60428 GCA_963574355.1 Loris lydekkerianus
CTTCTTAGTAAAGTATCTCAAGAATGGAAGAAAAAGTACCCAATGTACTCAGCCCTACTATGAAACTAATTTAGGGCTTTCACATGAAAGCTATAACCCAGTTACAACCTAAGAATAGGGGGAAGGGGGAAAGGGAAGGGAAGGAGGGGGGAGGATGAGCAGAGGGAGGGTGATTGGTGAGATTACACCTGTGGTGCATCTTACAAGGGTATATGTGAAACTTAGTAAATGTGGAATGTAAATGTCTTAGCACAATAACCAAGAAAATGCCAGGAAGGCTATGTTAACCAGTGTGATGAAATTGTGTCAAATGGTCTATGAAGCTAGTGTATGATGCCCCATGATCATATTAATGTACGCAGCTATGATTTAATAAAAAATAAAAAATAAAAACAAATTAAATTTGCATTTCTTCCTCACCTCAATCTCTAGGGAGGGGTTAGGTGACACAATCAGATTTACTGGGCAGAATTAGAGGACAGGGTAGTAGTCAGTATAGGGGCAGGGAAACAACAATCCAGACATGAGAGACGATATTATTTAGATTATTATTATTTAGAATACTCTAACAATAGAAGTGAAAAGGAGACATACTTGAGAAACTCTGAGAACTGAAATGACTTGCAGCTGATTATCCTTAGGGCATAAGGGAGAAATAAAAAGTCTAAAAGGTCTCGCAGGTTTCTGGTTTAGGCCACTAGGTGGCTGATAATATGTTCACCAAGATAGGAATTGTAGGAGAGGAGTTAGGTTGGGGTAAAGATGATGGATTCACTTTTTAGACATACTGCATCTGATAAGCCTGTGAGATATCCAAATGAAAAGTGCTTTTTTTAATAGGGAACGTACAGATCTGAAACTTCAGAAAAAGTTGTGAAATAATAAAAAGATCTGAGAGTCACTGGGGCAGAAGTCAAGGACACCTGTGAACTTTCCCAGGAGAGGACGGAGAATGAAAAGAGGAGACTGTGGGGAGAGGAGCTCTGGGGAGCATTTAATAAATTAAGGACGGTTTAGGGGAAGCCTGCACAGAGAAACCAAGAAAGAGAGCAGATCAGCAAAGAAAGGAGGGTAAAGGCAGCAAAGACGCTGCTCTCAGTATAAAATGGAGACTGAGAAGCATTTGGCGACTGCAGGGTCCCTGGTGACCTTAACAAACACAGATATAATGGTGTGATTAGAGTTCAAGTCAGTCACAATAGGCTGAAGAGCCAAAGGCTCTGAGAAAGCAGAGACAGAACATTCAGACTTTGTGCTGGTTATGAAAAGGCTCAATGTTCTTCAAAAGTAAAATCTAAATTCCTTTTCAGGCTTAGAAGACCCTTCAATGGAGTGATTCGTGTGGACCTGTCCAGCGTCAGCTCCCACCTGCCACCACCGCTGAGGCCCACCCACATACTCAGCAGTTAAGGGTCTACCCATTACTGGTCTTGGTACTCCCCAGTACGTCCTCCTTATATATCCTGGTCCTGCGTTTTGCTATTCCCATCCTCCCATCTGCCAAACTCCAACTCATCCTTCAGGCCCCAGTTCCTACAAGGAAACTTATGCCTGGCCTTTCCCCTTTGGTAAACTTAGCTTTCATGTTCTTGATTTGCTTCCATTCCAACAACCATCCTGCTCAACTGTTAATGTCTGAATGCCCATTTTCCTCTTGTATTCACTCAACAAACACTGAGCCCACCACTCCTTATTTGCCAGGCACTTCAGATGCTGTGGTGAACAACAAAGACAATATTGAAGGCCACGTCACTAAGTCCCTGAGCTGCAAATGCTGACATGGGTGTGGAGAGAAGGGAACACTTATACACTGTTGGTGAGATTGCAAACTAATGCAGCTCTTTTGGAAAGAATTACAGAGAATCCTAAAAAAGCTAAAAAAAGACCTTCCATTTGATCCTGCAATGCCTTTACCAGGTATCTGACCAGAAGAAAAATATCATTTTAACCAAAGGACATCTGCACTAGAACGTTTATCACAGACAATTCACAATCACCAAGACGTGGAAACAACCCGAGTGCCCATCAGCTCACAAACGGGTAAATAAACTATGGTACATGTACCATGTAATACTACTCAGCCATAAAGAAAGATGGAGACTTCACGTCTTTTGTATTTACCAAGATGGATTTGGAGAAGATCCTCCTAAGTAAAGTATCACAAGAATGGAAAAGCAAACACCCAATGTACTCAATACTAATATGAAACTAGTAGATTTAAACCCACATTACCTTACCTTACTGGGCAAGGTAGGGGTACACGGCACACCTCCCCGATGAAGGGCTCAACTACAACTTGAACTTTACCTAACAAATGCAAATAAGTAACCTAATCATTTGTACCCATATATTAATCTGAAATTTAAAAAAAGAAAGACAACATTCATATCCTCATGAAGCCAATATTCTAGCAGAGGAAATGGATAATAATGGGTACGAATAAGAAAATTTCAGACATAAAGCAGTGCTATAAAGGAAATTAACCAAGGCAAGAAGTAACAGAGTGACAGAAAGGGGGACATTTTAAATAGACTATTCAGGATGGGCCACGTGAACAGATACTTAATTGATGAGAAGAAGGCATCCATGCAAAGATCTGGAGAAAAAGGACTCCCAGCAAATACATGGAAGGCTGGGAAGGGGTTTGGCTTTTTCATAGAAAGCAAGCTGGACAGTGTGGCTGGAGCACAGCAAGAGGGACATGTAAGGAGATAAAGTTGGAGGGTATAAGTTGGACAAGTGGGTAGTGCCACATCTACTGGGCCTTGCAGGTCATGCAAAGGAGTTTGGGCCCCCAAGGCCCAGATTGAGCAATGCCTCTCCCCCCGCTTGAATTTAATCTCTAAATACGAGTTGGATTTATCTCTAAATACGATGGGAAACTTTCCCAAACATACTTCACAGTCCTCTCGCAGGATTCAGTCCCTCATCCTCAGCAACCATCCCTTTTTTCTACCACCCAACACCTAATACGTACTTGAGTGTTCGATAAGCATTCACTGCATGAATGACTCTAAATTCTGGATGCAAAGTAAACATTTTTTCAAAGGGTCCCACTTCCATGTGCTTTACTTTAAAATTAGTGAGACTAAAGATGCCTGAATAACTTAGAGATATCAACATTTTTTTAACATCCCAGTAAACATGAACTTAAAAATTGTTTTCTCCTGTAGAGTCGTAATCTGAGTCTTCACCTTTAGCACTCTAATAGCATTCCAATGTGACCTGCAGAAATCTCCAGGATCTGTGAAGTGCAAGAAATACTGTCCTATCATTGAGCCCTTGCTCCTTAACAGTACACTGGCAAATCCTCAGTGCTGTGTGAACAGGCATTCCAGCCTCACGGCACAGGGTCTGGAGCTTCCCTCACGTCATCCCACTCAGCTGAGGGCTCCCCACCACCTCCAAGGCCCAGACCCAGCAATGCCTTTTCTGTGAAGCTTCTCCTGCACCAACCCAGCATCACTGTTCTTCCCCTCAGAACTTCATGCCTCTTGCCCTGTTTCACCAAGCAGATTAGTTCTTGGGAACCATGAGCCTTTCAAAAGAATGAGATTGAAGCAAGCACTGATTTGGGGGATTTGTCTCCTCTGCTGGAATTGCAGTTCCATCCCGTTGCCCAGTGCAGCAGTGGGAAAACAAGTCTTTGCTAAATATTCAGTTACCATAATGGCTAATACTTTTCATTACTGAAGCAGCTCTCTTTAATCCTCTGGACCTATTTTCTTTAAGTATGGTATATTTCCAGATTTAATTAAGCTTTCTGGTCTCAAAGAAACCACATATGTAATTCTGTTCTATTGAAAGTCATAAAATGTTTTTCTCATATATGAGAAAAACTCTGGCAAACTACAACTTGCACCCCTGCATTTCAAGCCAAGCTATAGTTTAATCCTCCAAGGTCCTAAATATACACACTAGTTACAGTGTCCAGAAAAACAAGGTGTTTACTCATGTCATCCAAGCAGAAAGTTCTTAATATGCCATGTTAGGCAATACATGCCCTAAACATGTCCATCCCTGGCTATTTCCAGACTATCCAACCTAGAGAAATCTGTCAATACCGCACGACTCCCTTTTTTTTTTTTTTTTAAAGAGATGAGGTCTGGCTTTTTCAGCCAGGGTGGAGTACAGTGGTATAATCAGACTTTACTGTAGTGTTGAATTCAATTCCTGGGCTCAAGCAATGCCTCAGCCCCTGAGTTGCTGGTATTACAGGTATGAGCCACCATGCCCAGAAGCTACTTTTATGTAATACTTAACTTTTTTTGTTGTTTTCTGAGACAGTCTCAGTCTGTTGCCTGGGCTAGAATGCCATGGTGCCCACAATGATGTCCAGCTCATTTTTCTATTTTTAGTAGAGACAAATCTGTCTGGCTCTTCCTCCGGCTAGTCTTAAACTCCTAAGCTCAAGTGACCCTCCTGCCTTGGCCTCCCAGAGTGCTAGGATTACAGGTGTGAGCCACAGCACCTGGCCTTAATACTGCACATATTTATGTCTATTTCTATGGAGAAATGACTGTGTCATACCTTTTTTAATTCCCCATAGCAGCAAAAAACAGTAAAATCACCTTCAATTTTACTGTAATTGAGGTCATAATTTTTCGATTAAACTCGAGCAATATATTTTAAGTACCTCCCAGGAGCCAGGTGCTAGCCCAATCCAAAATTATTGTTTAGTCTGGGTTTTAAATTAATTGTCTATCCTAGCCACTCGGAAGTAGTAGTAGCAGGATGGGAGAGAAGGAGAAATGAGTAAGGGAGAAAAGGATGAGATCTCAGACTATACTGATGTCTAGAAAGCTGCAGAGACAGAGAGGCACCAGGCCAGTGGGCTCAAGGACCTCTGGACGCGGTCCCAGTTCCCTAAGGACTGCATCCAGAATGTGAGCAGAAGTTACTGAAGTTATTCTGTTAGGTATTATTGGTATTACCTTAAGTCTGTATCTTGATATGCTAATTAAATTTAATCTTCCACATATAAGCAGTAATATTATGTGTACTCTTTATTTCTTCTACTGGAATTTTATAATTATTTCTGATATATGTATAAATCTTCTTTTCTAGCTATGTAGCTCTAGCTAAAGGAAATAATACAAGTTTGCCTTATTCTGTAACTTTACTGAAGTGTTTTCCAGATACATTTTTGGATTTTTCTATACATATCACTTTTTAAAAAATGGTATTTTTATTTCTCTTTCACACATTCAGCTGTCATCACTTTGACATTCTGTTTCAATACTACGTATCTTTAAAACATGATATCAAACAGAAATAGTAATAAAGAATTATAGGGCCAGGCACGATGGCTCATGCCTGCAATCCTAGCACTCTGGGAGGCCAAGGTGGGTGAATTGCTTGAGCTCACAAGTTCAAGACCAGCCTGAGCAAGAGCAAGACCCCCATCTCTAAAAATAGCCAGGCATTGTGGTAGGCACGTATAGTCCCAGCTACTTGGGAGGCTGGGGCATGTGATGCCATAGCACCTACCCAGGGTGACAAAGTGAGATTCTGTCTCAACAACAACAAAAGAATTATAGTTATCCTGGTCCTATGCAGAATTCTTTTTTTTTTAATTTTTATGTTTTTCAGACAGAGTCTTACTCTGTTACCCAGACTAAAGTGCCATGGTGTCAGCCTAGCTCATAGCAACCTCAAACTCCCAGGCTCAAGCGATCCTCCTGCCTTAGCTTCCCAAGTAGCTGGAACTACAGGCACCCGCCACAACACCCAGTAAATTTTCTCTATTTTTTAGAGATGGGGTCTTGCTTTTGCTCAGTTAGTCATGAACTACTAAGCTCAAGCAATCCGCCCACCTTGGGGTACTAGAGTGCTGGGATTACAAGCATGAGCCACCATGCCGGATGTAGAACTTCTTATTAAAAACATTATTCATTCTTCTAATCTTTGCATATGAATGAAATCCTCTATTCCTAATTTGTTTTTAGAACTTTTGTGTTGTTTGTTTATTTGTTTGTTTTTTGAGACAGAGCCTCAAGCTGTCACCCTGGGTAGAGTACTGTGGCATCACAGCTCACAGCAACTTCCAACTCCTAGGCTTAAGTGATTCTCTTGTCTCAGCCTCCTAAGTGGCTGGGACTATATGCCCCAGCCACAATGCCCAGCCATTTTTTGGTTGTAGTTATCATTGTTGTTTGGCAGGCCCAGGTTGGTTTGAACCCACCAGCTCTGGTGTATGTGGCTGGCGCCCTAGCCACTTGAGCTACAGGCATGGAGCCTGTTTTTAAACTTTTGTCAACAGATGAATCTTGTCAAATGTTTTGAAGTCTCAAGATAATTATATCACTGTTTTTTCCTATTGATGTCAAAGACAGTTTGTCTCAAATTAGACTAGGAATTTTTGTAACGTTTTTCCTATTGATGTCAAGACAAACAGTTTGTCTCAAATTAGACTAGGAATTTTTGTAAACGTTTTGTTATAAAGGACCAGACAGTAAGTCTTTTAAACTTTGTGAGTTACATATGGTCTCTGTCACATATTTTTCTGTTTAACAGTCCTTTAAAAATGCAAAAACTGTTCTTAGCCTGTACATAGTATGACAAAATTTAGCCCAGAGGCTGTAGTTTGCCCAACCAGTCCCACTCAATCTCCTCCTCCTCTCCCAGCAAAGAATGATTATTAAATGGACACAATATTCTTTATTAAGACACCAGAAAGACTTAAGGTGGTACCTAGAAGACCTTGTCTGCTAGACAAAAGTATTACTAAGATTCTTGAGAGTGTTATTTCATATAAGCCTTAACAGACCATAGTAGAGAGAGGCCTGTCTCAAAAACGACGACAGATGTGGCTTTGGGGACATGCAGTGGGCCCCACTGTGTTTCAGAGTAAAACTACACCATTTTTAAGAAAGTTGTACTATTAAAAGTTCTAACAGCTACTTTAGTAGCTAGAAGGGACAGAGACTATTCAAAATGAAGAGGCCTCTGGGCTCTCACGTTTCCATAGGCAGGACACAGAATGAGAAAGCTACAAATCATAGGCTATTTGTTTTGGAAAAGAGAAGATATCTCAGAGGGTAGAACAAAGGGTGCTGGAGAACCATGGATCAGCGAGCCATTCCCACACAAGAAAAACATATTCTTGGCCCCCAGAATGGGGGGTGTGACAACACGTGTCCAACTGGGTTTCAGAACTGCTGTGGCTGAGGGACGGCTGTGTGTGTGCCTCCTGTCCCTCTCCTTGTTGAATGTAAATATTTATTGCAATTAACTTGTCCCTATCTCATTATTGTATATAAAGTGTATTGGGGCAGATATCCTGTCTTTTTAGTTACAAGTTTCTCAGTCAAGAAGAGCTGCAACAAAAGTACTTCTGTGTGGAAGCCTCACCTACATTCAGAACTGCTGCATATGTTGATACCATGAACTTGGAGCTAGATGCCATGATGGATTGATGATATGGGGAGAGGCCTGGGGGAAGGGGATTGAGTGTAGGAGGAACACTAATAATTTTGTTCAGAGAAGAGACTATGGTAGATTAAACACGGCCACAAATTAATTGTAGTTCCTCCTATCAATTGTTAGAATCTATTTTCTCATCCCTTAAATCTGGGCTGACCACATGACTTGCTTTGACCAAAAGAATGTAATCAAAATGATGCTATACGACTTCTTGCAGTTCTTCACCCTCTTGGAATGCTCCCGTCATCATGTGAAGAAGCTGAGTCACCTCGTGAAAGATGACTCTCTCCATGTGGATGAGAATGGAGGCAGCCTAGACAACAGCCCCATCCAACAGTCCTCAAGTCAGTCTGCTAACTGACCACAAATTCAGATGTGAACCCAGCTGAAATCATAAGGAGCCTATGGAACTATTACAGCTGAGCCCTGCCTCAACTGTCAATCACAGACTTATGAGCAAAGAAATCACTGTTATCTTGTGCCACAAAGTTTTGGAATGTGGTCTGTTAGATCACAATCAAGTAATACATTTATTGCCCCTATCTATGATTACTCTGGGTATTAAAGGGCGATAACTCAATAAATTGCTCTCTGTGGACAGCACCACTGCCGAGTGGCTAAGAGTTCCATTGTAATCATACTCTCACTACTCCAAGAAGCAGGAATGCTCACATCTCCAAACCCTCTTCTCCAGATAGACCCGCCATGCACAAATGGAAATATTGATACTAATGTAAACAGGAACTATAGAACTAGATGTAGCTAATTAATGTTCATTTCTTATAAACTTTACATTTAAAAGTCTGCAGTCTTCTCCAACTTTTTTTTTTTGAGACAGAGTCTCATTTTGTCACTCTTAGTAGAATGCTGTGGCATCATAGCTCACAGTAACCTCAAACTCCAGGGCTTAAGTGATTCTCTTGCCTCAGCCTCCCAAGTAGCTGGAACTACAGGCACCTGCCACAACGCCCAGCTATTTTTAGGGACAAGGGATTGCTCTTGCTCAGGCTGGTCTCCAACCTGTGAGCTCAGGCAATCTACCTGCTTCGGCCACCAAAGTGCTGGGATTACAGGTGTGAGCCACCGTGCCTGACTAGTATTCTCCTACTGTACCAATTTTTGCCAATATTACCAATAACTTAATAATAATTAGGCAATAATTTTGATTGCCTACTCCCTTGCTTTAAAACCTATCCAACATTTTCAGAATTAAATTAAGCCATGTTAATGCCTTAACCTGGTGTACAAGGTTTGGCAGGACACGGCCTCTGCCTTTCAGGTCTCCTCTCTAGCCAGTGCCCCACATTCAGTCTTTGCTGTAATTTCACAAGGTTCCCTCTAGTTCACTGAATTTGCTGTTCTTTCTCCAGCCTTTGTATTTGCAATTCTCTTGTTCTAGCGCTTCCTGCCTTTTTGCCTTGCTAATACCTATTTAGGGATGTCAGTATCTCTAGGAAGCATTCTCTCTCTTCTAATGCTTTTACTAATACTAATACTCCCCAAATACTTTTTATACTGGTTCTTCACCATTTATTTATCTGTCCATCTCATCAAAAGCTAAGAGCTCTGTTAGCAAAAGCTAAAGTCTCTGTTCTTTCATCTCTGCATCTACCACTGGCCCACAGTAGGTACTTGATGGTCTGCTAAATAAACCAGTGAATAAACTATCTGGTCACACTTCTAAAAGTCTACTATTTTTCTTTTATATTTATTTTATATATTACTCTAGATAGCCCATTTATGCAGTACTAGATAATAAAATGATAGCATTACAAAAATGTAGTAAGAATAAAGCACCTTCCTACACAGAAAATACCTAAA
Source organism: Loris lydekkerianus (assembly GCA_963574355.1). Classification (NCBI taxonomy): domain Eukaryota; kingdom Metazoa; phylum Chordata; class Mammalia; order Primates; family Lorisidae; genus Loris; species Loris lydekkerianus. The sequence continues at coordinate 9,247 of CAUYPK010137809.1, forward strand.
GATAAAAGAGACTTATCACAACATTTAAATTGTATTTTGTTTATAAATGCATAATCTCCTGCAATAAAAGTTTGTATTTTACTCAGCAACATAAGTAACAACTTTATAAAATATCCATAGAATATGAATGAATACAGAAATCATATATTACCAAAATTTTAAAAAGTAGTATATATAACTCACAGTTGTGTACACTAGTCCAATTTTGATATAATGTGTTGGCAACATCTCTGTAATTTTCTATCCCATTATGTGAGAATAACCTATATATTTATAATTAGGGTACAGAAGAAATTAGTAATCATTTTCCTCAAATATTGCATGGAAACAATTTTTACATTGGAAGCAATCTCTTAAGTCATCTGGCTGGATTTTCTTATGTTACTGTGAGGATACTGAGATCTGGAGCAATTAAGTGACTACCTAAAGTTACCCAGCTACTTGGTACTGGTGTCAAGATTAAAACCAAGAATAATTGTTACTTTTTAGGCTGCACAAAATTTCTTCCAAAAAACTTGTAAGGGTCTGAATATAAACTTCAATGTTGTCATTTTTAACCATTAAAAAAAAGTTTTCACTATTTAAACAAAGCATTCTCCCCTAAGCATAGATTAAAATGTTTGTGTACAATAAATTATGAACAAAATGAGGTTTATCCCAGAATGCAAAGTTAGTTCAACGTTTAAAAACCATCAGTGCCTATGGTGCATTTTACAAGGGTACATGTTAAATCTACTAAGTATAGAATATAAATTAACACAATAACTAAGAAAATGTGGTGAAGGCTATGTTAACCAGTTTGATGAAAGTATTTCAAATTGTATATACAACCTATAAAACCAGCACATTGTACCCCATGATTGCATTAATGTACGCAGCTATGATTTAATAAAGAAAATAATAAATCCCAGCCAGAGTTAAAAAATAAATAAAATAAAATAAAAACCATCAGTGTAACTCACACACATTACAGAATAAAAAAGAAAAATCCATCTGATAGTCTCAACAGAGACAAGAAAGGCATTTGACAAAATGTAAAATCCATTCAGAATAAAAACTCTCAATGAACTGGTTGAGAAGAGAACTTCCCCATTTGATCAAAAGCACCTGAACGACCCCGAAAAGCTCAGATCACATTTAATAGTGAAATACTGGATGCCTTGCCTCATGGCAGACACAAAAACAAGGATGGTCACTATCACTGTTCACGTCTGCCGATGCGCTAGAAGCCAGGGCAAAAAGCAAGGGAGCAAAACAAAGGCATAAAAATAGGGGGAAAGTGAGACTGTCATTCACAGAGGACATGATTGTTTACCTCAAAAATTCTAAGGAATCTACAGAAAATTTTCAAGATCTAATAAATTTAATAAAGGCACAGAATACAAGATCAAACAAGAAGTTTGATACAAAAAGTAATTGTATTTCTTCCCCCCCCACTGCCCTGCTCTACGGTTTATTGGGTTTGTAACTTGACAAAGTCACCCACATACAAAATGAAGCTGACACTAAAAAATAATTGTATTTCTATGACCAACAAACAATAGGAAAATTTAAAAAAACAAAAAAGAATATTTAGGATAAATCAACCAAAAGATATGCAAGACATCTACACTGCAAAGGACCTAAAATAGCCAAAAATTCTTGAAAAACAAGATCAAAATCAGAAAACCTACACTGCCTAATTTCCGCACTTATTTTCATAAAATTACAGTAATCTAGATAATACAGTGTTGGCAAAAAAACAGATGGCAAATCAGGGGAATAAAATAGAGAGTCTAGAAAGAGAACCATAAATACATAGTCACTGATTCTCAATAAAGGTGCTAAGATTATTCAATGGAGAAGGAACAGACTTAATTATTACAAGAACAGAGAGACGAATGGTCTATGAAGCTAGTGTATGATGCCCCATGATCATATCAATGTACACAGCTATGAATTAATAAAAAAAAAAAAAGAACAGAGAGGCAAGAATCCTATGTATTCAACTCTGATATGAGGACAATTAATAACCTAGTACACAGTGGGGGGTGGGGGAAGGGGAGAGCAGAAAGAGGGAAGGAGGGAGGGGGAGGGGGTCATGGTATATAAAACACCTTTTGGGGTGGGACACAAGTATAAGAAGGATTTTACCTAACAAATGCAATCAATGTAACCTAGTTCTTTGTACCGTCAATGAATCCCCAACAATAAAAAAAAAGAGAGAGAGAGAGAGAGGATGGAAAGGAACCATAACTTCTGCCTCAGACCACATATAAATACAGCAGAACCTCTAAAGCTGACCTCCCAAGCGACTGTAACAAACATACAGAGATTGTCAACATAAGGAACAAAAAGCCTCCTGTACTGATATGTACATGTGGTGCATATCTGGTCTATGAAAATTAGGTCAAGTCTTAGGAGGTGGTCAACTCTGGAGGTTCTACTATATTAAGGACGATGTACAACGACTGGAATTCTCAGACTTGTTGGTGAGACTGAAAAATGATGCAACCACTTTGAAAAACAATTTGGTAGTTTCTTATAAAGTTAAGCAAACATGTACCCTCTTTGAACCAGCAACTGTATTCCTAGCTATTTACCCAAAGGGAAAGAAATGAAAACATGTTCACACAAAAACTTTTATAAGCATGTTCACAACAGCTTTATTTATAACAGCCAAATCCATACAACCCAAATGGTTAAACAGGTGAATAGTTAAGCAAATTGCCGCATGTGAATCTCAGAAACACAAGAATACACATTGCACAATTCCACTGATGTGAAATCCTACAAGCAAAACCACACTTGGTTACTAGAAATCAGAACAGTGGTTTATCTTGCAGAAGATGAAGGCGAGGGACTTAACAGAAGAAGCACGACAATTCTTTCTAGGATGATGGAAATTGTCTAAACATTGATCTGGGTAGTGGTTCCAGATGTGTATATTCATCAAAACTCATTCACATATACACTTAACATCTGTGTAATAACTGTATATAAATTATACACAATAAAGTCTGTTTAGTTCTTTATATTAAACATCTTTTTTTTTTTTTTTTTTTTTTTTAAGTCAGAGTCACTCTTTGTTGCCCTCTTTGTTGTTGTGGCATCATAGCTCACAGCAACCTCAAACTCTAGCGCTAAAGTGATCCTCTTGCCTTAGCCTCCTGAGTAGCTGGGACTACAGGTACTCACCACAATGCCCCGCTAAGGTTCTGCTCTTGCTCAGGCTGGTCTGGTCTCTGACTCCTGAGCTCAAGCGATCCACCCCCCTCGGCCTTCCACAGTGTTAGGATTGTAGGAGTGAGGCCCACTCCCGGCCTATACTAAACATCTATTAATAAAGAAAAAGGACTACAGTGGATGGGCAAGGGCTTAAGTCACCTCTTCCCTAGAATACTCAAAAAATGAGTATTCTATTTGCAAGAAGCACAGTTATAAAAGCTAAAGTTCCTCCTGAAATGTACAGCTTTGTGTCTACTGTTAGGATTGCATCTTAAATGACTAAGTCTTGCTCAACTGATTTCTCTTAAAGACTCAAGTGATCAGTCTCCATTTCCTAATTGAAAGAATTAAATGCTAAAAGCCCCACTTTAAAAGGCTACTTATTTTCATTCAAAAGACAACTTTTATGGTTCCTATTATCGTTGCTATAGATATTACAAAAAGTGATTAGGTAGAAAGAAGGCATTAAAAATATTACCATAGGTTAGAATCATGAATCCTACGTACTCAATTTTGATATGAGGACAATTAATGACATGGTGGGGGTGGGGGAAGGAAGAGCAGAGAGAGGGACGGAGCAAGGGGGATGGGGCCTTGGTGTGTGCCACACCTTTGGAGGGCAAAACACGATTGTTAAAGGAACTTTATATAACAAATGCAATCAGTGTGACCTGGTTTCTTGTACCCTCAATGAATCCCCAATAATAAATTTAAAAAATATATATTACCATAGGAAAATATATTATTGCAATTATGACCTGAATAACTTTAATCATTTAATGCCTTAAAAGGTATTTTATGACTTAAAAGAGAAAGTATTCTCTTTACCATGTTTAAAAATAAAATGTTATATTTGAAATCCAACAGACTTGTATTCAGAATACAAAAAGATAATACACTGGATAATAAAATGACCATAAAAGTGGCATAAAACTCAAAAAGACCTTCACAAAAGATACACAAATGGCCAATAAGTACAGTGTTCAACTTTGGTCACCAGAGAAATGCAAATTAGAACTGTGAGATACTACTTAATATTCACTTCGAATGTCTCATACTAAAGACTGACAAAATAGTAATACAAGCAAAACTATTACTTCTGTTACAACAGGAATGATTTCAGTCATTTAATAATACATTAAAAGATATTTCATGATTTAAAAGAGAAAGCATAAAATATATAGAGACAGAAAGTAAATTAGTGGTTGCTTAGGGCTGAAGGGGTCGGTGCGGTAGAAAAGTAAAAGCTAGAAGGTAAAGGGTTTCTTTTAGAGGTAAAGAAAATGTTTCAAAATTGACTAGTGATGGCTACACATTCTGTGACTCCACTAAAAACCACTGAATTGTACACGTAAAATGGGTGAATTATATGATATGTGATTTATATCTCAAGAATGTTATTATTTTAAGAAGCTGTTGAGATCTTGATTGGGATTACATTGGAATCTATAGATCAATGTGGAGAAAACTTATCTTTACAATACTCATTCTTTCAATCCATAAACATTATATATTATAGTTCTCTATTTACTTGGGTCTTTTTTGGCTTCTTTCAAAAACGCTTTCTAGAATTCCATACAGAAGTACTACACATATTTTATTAGATTTACTCCTGGGTATCTGACACTATTCATATGGTATCTTTATAAAAAGCCAGCAAAAGCACTGAATATAGGGTAAGAAAATGAACAAATCTTTATTGGAAGTACAAATTCATCGCGTTTCTAAATTATAACCTTGTATCTCTACTAATAACCACAGTTATCTCACTGACATTAGGATTAGAAACATGGTATATATGATACAATTTCAGAAGAAAGGCCATTTATAACTCTAAGATAGTTCAGACATTTTGGTAAGTGTATGAATAAACAATATTTTCACAAGGAGGGCTACCTTTTTCATAGGAGATACAGTGACTTTATCTCAAAGAGAATTTAGAAACTGTGTAACCCAAAAATGATTTGTGATTAATTATAAAATACTGATAGGAATTATTTGACATGAAAATATTACCTGGTCAATGATAGAATTCAGCTTGGTGAGCAACAGAAATCCTCGACCGTGGACAAGGTACTGCCCGAGGGTAGCCATGTGTGTCTCCTCCTCCTCCTCCTCCCTGACCTCCACCCTCTGGACCACCGCATTGCAAAGCCGGTTGACATCAGTCAGAAATTCACGTGCCAAGGAGTTACTGTCAGTGCTCATGACCGAGCTGTGAAACACATATTGCAAAAGAGATTAGGAAAAAAGAATGCAAACTTGCTTTTAAAAAGTTGTTTGTTTTTAACTGAAGACTGACTTCCCTGAGTATTGGTACTTAACCCTATCATACTCCCAGTCAGAGTTCTGACCTAGTCAGGTGCTCCTTACATAATTGCTGCCATGGCAGAAATGAGTATTGGTCTGAAGTGCCTGAGCAATAGGCTAAGAATGGGTATGTGACAGCTTTCTTTCTTAAACAGAATGAAAATAAACCCATTACTTATAAAATGCTCTTACTTTATATGTTTTAAAACAGAAAAAATGGTATTTTTAAAATATAAACTTTTGTTTTACTTGATAGAGCCCACAATCACAGATCTACCCTTCCAAAACACCAGAGTTCAGTTAATGCTGGGGGTTAGGGAGGTGGATTTCCCGTCAAAGGAATAAAAATTGAAGACTTCTATCAGCTAAAGTAATGCCACTTCACTTACTACACATTTGAATCAAATACAGGGCAATGTGACTTTTTTTTTAAGATTAAGGAAAATATTATAGTAAGGTAAAGCAAGTAGAAGAGGGAGGAAAATAAACACAGAGACAAGGGTAAAAATTTCAAAAATGAAGAATCATGAATAGCAAAATCCCCCAAGAGTTTCAAGAAAAAGTATCCCATGTACTCAGCCCTACTATGAAACTAATTTATGGCTTTCATATGAAAGCTGTAACCCAGTTATAGCCTAAGAATATAGGGAAGGGGGAAAGAGAGGTGATTGGTGGGATTACACCTGCGGTGCATCTTACAAGGGTACATGTGAAATTTACTAAATGTAGAATATAAATGTTTTAACACAATAACTAAGAAAAAGCCAGAAAGGCTATGTTAACCAGTATGATGAAAACATTTCCAATTGTATATAAAACCAGCACATGGTAGGTACCCCATGATTGCATTAATGTACACAGCTATGATTTAATAAAAAAAAAAAAAGTTTCATCTTTGAGCCATTTAGTAACTGTTTAAAAATGTTTAACCTAGAGATGCTAACTTAGACACATGTATATCGCCTCATCGTCTTCACCCCATTCAGGGAAAGTCTCCCCCACAGTCCCACTGAGAAGGCTGTGGGCCGGACAGCTGAACTTTCTGCCAGCCAAGCTCTTGGCCTCAGTCAACTGAAGCACATCTGATTAAGGAACAAGCACAATACTTTTAGGACTTACAAACAGGAACTGAACCAATCTGGTTTTCTATCTCTTTCTTAGAAATTTAAACTAAAGGGACAAAGTTGCTGTGCTGAAAGGTCATGTAAAAGACCTGTGAATGGTCTTTAGGAGGGAGTTGAGGCTCAGAAGAAGCCAAGGGGTAAAAATGAACCAAGGGGATATGAAGAGAAGCAGATAAGCATGAAAAGGAACGCCTAGAGAAATTCTTAATACACCTCGGTTCCTTCTCATTCCAAGGCCTGACAGTTTAATTCCTGGATTCAGATTAGAATTCTAGGTATTATTACAATAACAATATCTCTTAGTATAACAAATGTCATTTATTCAGAATATTTGTGATCTTTAGGAAAAAGAAAAGTATAAAAATATACTCCTCATTATTCTAAACTATAGCAATAACCTCTATTGTATGTAATTATTGGTTCTTTATAAGCTTGCATAAAGTAAAATTATTCAAAAAAATCAAATAACCTAATGTTTATTTATCCAACTTTAATATATGTCACCTAATATGTTACTGATTTGGGGATATATAATTATTATACCACTAAAAAAGAAAAAAAATTGCCAATTAACTCTGACATAATGCTGTCTTATCACATAGAATTTCCCTACAACATCACCTTCTGGGCCATCAACACCATCCACAATGCACTATTGTTTGTGGGATTTTCTTCCAAAACTGCTAATATCATTCTGTAAGTTTTCGTGCTCGTGATTCCCTGATCTTACCAAATGGGATTGGCAGGAAAGTTTCAGAAAACAGCCATGAAACATTTAAACTGTGGCAGGTACAGTACAAGCAATGCATAGAGGTCAACTGAAATGCTAACGATGTGAATGTCTCCAGCCAGGTTAATGCTGGGAAGCCAGGTTATGAACAGGGAAAACTAAGTACTTCACAGGTGTAGCTCCCCAACAGTGCCATCCACTGCAAGACACACTGCAGTTTTAGAAATATTAAAAATGTGAAAAACTGGCCAGGGAGGGTGGCTTATGCCGGTAATCCTAGGACTCTGGGAAGCCGAGGTGGGAGGATCAGTTAAGGACATGAGTGTGAGACAAGCCGAGCCAGGGCAAGACCCCAGCTCTACTAAAAATAGAAAAATGAACTGGGGGTTGTAGTGGGCACCTGTAGTCCAAGCTACTTGGAAGGCTGAGGCGAGAGGTCTGCTTGAGCCCAGGAGTCTGAGGTTGTAGTGAGCTATGATGATGCCCTTACACGTTAGCCCTGAAACAGAGCAAGAGAATCAAAAAAAAAAAAAAAGAAACCAAACCTTACCCTCCTGGAAAGCCACACCCACAACCCTCCTTCTTCCCTAGCTGGTGTTTTTTGTTTTTTTTTTATTCACTTTTTTTATTACATATTTATAGCTATGAAAGTTTTTTTTCTTTTGAGACAGTCTCACTCTGTCCCCCTGGGTCAAGTACAGTGGCATCATCATCACCAGGACCAAGGCAGAAGACTGATGTTCCCCAGGAACACCAGCTTTGAAGGATTTACGGGAGGGTGGAGGGGGGTTGCTGTGACTATGCAAATTAAGAAAGAATACCACACTAGAGAAATGTAGCTTTAGGTATATAAGAAGCGAAGATTTGAGTAGAGGATAGTGAGCTGTTTCTGCCACCCCTCTATTATGGAGCCTTGTTTTAACTTTGTAGAGCTGCTTTCAATAAACTGAATACTCTATAACATGACATGTACTCTTCATTTCATCCTGCTTATCCCCTCAACTCAGAAGGGGTGTGTCCACTGAAAGCCTCTGGCCAGGGTGTGGCTTGAAGGGCCCCCTGGAAGGTATGTGGATGGATGGTCCATGAGGATGGCAAGCAGGCTTTTCTCTGCTCTCTTTGCACAAGGGACGGTGGCTTCTGTCGTGGAAGTGGTCCTCAGCCGGGAGCTTACATCAGCCCATCCTTGTCTGTTTTTGCAGCTCTATGTTCCTTAGTGGTGTATCTTGTGATTCTTTGACCACCGAGAACCTGCTGTTTAACGCTCCAACATGCTTTCACTAGTACGTCTGATGAATTGCTCTGTGCTTAACAAGCATGCTTACGTGATTTTTGAGAACATTCTTCAGTGCTCACTCAACTACAATGAAATCGTTTCCTGAAGACCTCGGCCAGCTTGCCTGGAGCACACATCCTGCTGCGCCCTGAGAACACCCACCTTGGCTGAGGCACAGCTCACTCCATCATCATGGCAGCTGCCCCCCTCTGCTACCTACTCCTGTACCCTTAAACTCTGACCCCCCACACCATCATCAGGGCTGCTGCTGCTCTTTTGGTACAGCTCTTCCTTGTGTTGAAGCTTTATGGTAATAAATGCTTCTGCCCAAGACTCCCCAGGACTCTTTCCCAATGACCAAATGACCCTAACAGCTGGGAGTACAGGAGTGTGCCTGGCTAATTTTTCTATTTTAGAAAAATAGAAAAATAGTGGGGTCTCACTCTTGCTCAGACTGGTCTCAAACTCCTGAGCTCAAGCAATCTGCCTACCTTGGCCTACCAGAGTGCTAGGATTATAGGTGTGAGCCAGATAAGTATGGTTTTAACAATTAAAAAATATTATATATATAGTATACTGCATGTATCCTTCTATAACTTAGCCTTTCCCTCTCCTTGCTATGTTCATTCATTTAAAGTATTGTAGGATACATCATTATATGAATAAATACCCACATCTACTAAGGGAAAGTTTAGCTGTTTTTACTAGGAGTTTAATTAATGTCACATAACAATGCAGTTTTAAAAGGCTTGGACAGAATCAAGTATTTTGACTGCCAATCTTTATTACAGTACATACTCACCAGTCTTTCAACACTTCCGTAACATTTAGAGTCTGTATAATTTGGACTTATAAACTAGACGAAACAAATATTCTTAGAAGAAAAGCTTCACCTACAAAAAAAAAAAAAAAAAGATAAACATATTCATGACAATACTAAACCACAAATAATTTTAACCAATAAAATACTGATATAAAAATCAGTGACCTGTCTTCACATGAGATTTATGCAATAACCAGAAAAGTTGTTAAAGTCTCAAGAGCACACTAAAAAAAATGCCTACCTTCAAGAACTGAGTCTTGAAAGGAAGGTAGTGGTGCAAACCAAGCACCTTAATCACAGCTCTCTACCCGGGCCGTCCTAACTCCTAACTCACAACCTCCAGGCACATCACAAGTTAAGTTCAAAAGAGCATCAGAACAGTATCAGTCTTCCTAGCACTGGAATCTAGGAGGCTGCAGAATATCATTTATACACTACTAAGAAAAAAAGGTCTTCAATTCAAGGTCCCTAGGCACAGTAAAGTTACTTCTCTCCCGTCAGGATAAAAGGCATTTGAGGATGTATGAGAACTCTGATTTAGATCACTAACAAATATCATATCATCATTAAATCTTTTAAATGAATTAATATTTTGTATATAATATAACAAAGGCTATTTCTAGAATACTTAAGGGCAAATTTCTACTTGGGGGATAGCAACAACATGCTCCTCTATAGTTATTGGTTTTCTCTTTCTCTATAATTTTTATCAGGAAGAAGCAGGAAAAATGTTTCTTTGTCATAGCTAAAAGGCAAACATGAAGGTTTATTTTGAATTGTGAGTTTTAACCTCAGAATGTCCTAATTGCTTCAGAATACTCAAATCTAGAGAGCTGTCTGGAGTTTCTTTCAGCCTGGCAAACAGTTCTTACAGCACATACTACTTTAGGCACTTGATGTGAGAAAACCCAGGCAGAGAACAGGACAGGCTGTGCCAGACTGCAAAGGGCTTTGTAAGAATTAGGAAAAAACATTCTTGCCTGGCAGGGACAGCTAGACATCAGGGTTCTCAGCTATCAAAGCATGGGCTGGATTTCAGTCTTACCACTCCACTGACAGAGCACCAGTCACCAGTCCATCAACCGCTCAACTGAACGGAGCAGCCTGGGACAGTCTAAACACATGCTCCTTACCTGTTCCTGCTGCCTCCTGAACTAGCCAAAATCATACATGTGTTTTTTAATTCTAAAATTATGAAAGGAGAAATTATCAAATTATGAGCCTAAAAATGGTAGTAATCGCTCTGACTACCAGTCCTCTCCAGCTGGGACTATCACAATGGAAGCCCCCTATCCTGCAATGCCGAAAGTGATTCCAGCTAACTCGGTGTGGCCATTGAAGAGCTGTGAGCTGACAGCCAACCACATCTGTCTCTTTCTCTCTCTTACGGAAGGACATTTACTAGGCCAACCTGAGGGACTTCTCCAATGCTCTTAAACTGGCACAGTTTCTTTACCTCTGCCTTTTCAACAGCCTGGCTTAGAGATCCATTGAGTTTCATTTCATCCAAGATCATAATCCTAACTGCCAGCACAGTCATCTGCCCTCCTTGACACTGTCACCCCCATTTATGCATATTTGTTTTCCTTAATTTTTACCACCCTAAATTATAGTAAGTGACACTGTCACCCCCATTTATGCATATTTGTTTTCCTTAATTTTTACCACCCTAAATTATACTAAGTGTCCACAAAGTCTGGAAATACTAGATACATTTTAATAGATTAAAGATGTCCTTAGCATATTTTATACACATATATAATATATAATATATATCTGCCTTTGTTTTATGTACATATATATTATATATATATATATATATATATATATATATATATATATATATATATATATCTCCATGTGCTTCTGTTTCAAAAGTACATAAATGCACCCTAGGCTTACTTTTCTATATGACTATCTTACCTCCTAAGTCACAAGTTCCTTAAATTTAGGGACTGTGCCTTGTTACTTCTTGCCTTTTATAGCTATAATAGAAATTTTAAATTCAACTCCATTACTATTATTTTAATTTCTAATATAACAATTATTATAATATTGTAATAAAACTTGCCCCAATAATATTCCTATGATTTTTATGTTCTTAACACTTGCCATAAATGAAAAACGTAGTAAAAAATGCTTATAATCATATAAATGACCTTCTTAGAAAAATAATAGGTTTCACTTTCTCTCACAGAATGACTGGCAAAACGTAAAACATAAATAGCCAAAACAAAAGAAATATACACACACACAATCCCCCGATTCAATATATTAGCTATACTTTCTAGTTTTATGTTATCAGAAATTTCATCAATATGCCAATTAAACTGAACATTTACTAAATTACAATTTTAAACCCTAGAGGCAGAATAAAACAAAACCCCTACCTTCATGGATTTAAGTAGGATAGAGACAAAAAACAAACAAACAAACAAAAAACCCAACCCAGGTCAAATGCTAGGGGGAAAAAGCAGAATAAAGGTACAGAGTGATAGGAATGTTACTTTATTTATTTATTTATTTATTTATTTATTTATTTATTTATTTATTTTTGAGATATAGTCTTACTTTGTCACCCTTGTTAGAGTTCCATCGCATCCTAACTCACAGCAACTTCAAATTCTTCGGCTTACGCGATTCTCTTGCCTCAGCCTCCCAAGCAGCTGGGACTACAGGTACCTGCCACAAGACCTGGCTATTTTTTTTTTAGAGACAGAGTCTTGCTCTGCTTCAGGCCCATCTCGAACTCCTGAGCTCAGGCAATCCACCCGCCTGGTCCTCCTAGAGTGTTAGGATTACAGGTGCGAGTCACCACGCCCAGCCACAGGAGAGCTACTTTAGACAAGGTAGACAAAGCAGGTCCCAAAAGGTAGTATTTGAGCAAAATGCTGAACGGAGTGAGTAACTGAGCCATGTGGGCGTCTGGCAAAGTCATGTTCCATGGCGCTGAGATAAAAGCATGTTTTATGCATCAGACACTGAATACAAGAGAAAAAGAGAAGTCAAAATGATTACAACGAAAGAGTGAGAAAAGTTAGTCACGCTTACTTCTCAAGAACTAAAGTAGGGTGTGGAAAGAGGAAACAGACGTGTTCCCTTGGAACTGTTTCTCCCTAAGAATTGAAGTCCCTCTCTCATTCCTCCCCCTACCAAACCAAAAAAAAAAAAAAGAAAAGACTACTGTTAGTCTGTTTGGGGAATCGTAGTGTTTACTGACCGAAGACTGACAGAAGGCCAAGTGGGAGGGAAGAACAAAGTTCAGATCCAGCTATGCTAAGTGTGACCAGTCTGTTAGACACTAAGTAAAAGGGATTAAGTAGGCAGCTGGTTCAGGTGAGGGGGCTGGAACTGGTGAATCAATTCGGGAATCATTGGCATGTAGAGGTATTTTTAAAGCCCTGGGACTAGGTGGATGAATGACCCAGAGCAGTGCTGTCCAACAGTTCTCTGCCACGTTGGGACTGTTCTATCAATTCTGCTCACCAAAGCAACAAAGACACATGTGGCTAGTGGCTACCATGATGAACAGTGGGGACCTCAGAAGGAATGCGAAAGGAGCAGAGAAGAGATCCTGGGACTGAACTTTAGCACGACTGACGCCGGGACAGGAAGAACACCCAGCACAGGACACCGTGAAGAACCAGCAAGGGAGAGGAGAGAAAAATCAGGAGAGCAGGGTCGCCCAGAAACCAAGTGAAGAAAGCTTGAAACAGGAAGGAATGATCAACGGTTATCAACTATTGCTCAGGCAGAGGTTGAGTAAGATGAAGACCAGGATTGACCACTGAATTTAGTAACAGGGAAGTTACTGGCAACCTTCGCAAAGAGCCGTCTTGATGGAGTGGGAAAGAGTGGTTAGGATATGAAGGCAGTTTAGAAGTTCTCAAAAGAGAATATGGGTAGCAGCCTGAGGTGGATATGAGATAAGCAACATTGAAAAAATAACAATTGATGGCTTGGAGCCCGTAGCTCAGTGGGTGAGGTGCCGGCTACATACACTGAGGGTGGTGGGTTCAAACCCAGCCTGGGCCAGTTAAACAACAATGACAACTGCAACTAAAAATATATATATATAGCCGGGCATTGTGGTGGGCGCCTGTAGTCCCAGCTACTTGGGAGGCTGAGGCAAGAGGATCACTTGAGCCCAGGAGTTTGAGGTTGCTGTGAGCAGTGACACCACGGCACTCTACCAAGGGCAATACAGTGAGACTCTGTCTCAAAAATAAAAAATAAAAAAAAAATAAAAATAACAATTGATGTTATATTATAGAATGCTCACAAGTGGAAATATAGTATGTTTCTCCAATAGAGAAAGGAAAATAGATGAAAAACCAAAATGAGAAGAGACACTTCCAGGAACTATTGAACAGGCAGAACAAGGAGGCTGGACTATACAAGGGGGGGGGGGGGGGGGCGACAGTGCCCCTGACGGAACAAGAAAGACCCCCCGGTGCCCCCCGCCCAATGCAGGTGTAATAGTCCACTGGGCAGTGCGAGGACAAAGAAGTTCTTTTCAGGAGCTTCTGTTTTCTTAGTGAGATAAAGTGAGATAAATAGCAAGGTTACTAGCTGAGAGTGAAAACTGACTGGGGAGAAGGTGTTAAACTCAGGAGTGTACCAGGGTCAGAAACAGCACCCCAGAAGATACTTCCCACTAAACTAAGACTGAGTTCTGTTGTTCACTAACTGTACCCGCACTCTAACACATCGGCTAGTGGGTCTTACCAGAATCACCTATAGAATTCATCTGGCCACCGCCACACATAGATTCTAATCCACCAAACCTGTAGCAGGGCATCAGTATGTTTCCTAAACTTCATAGGTGATTCTGATGAAACATTAGGGAGGAAGAACCATTGATACAGGTGATAGGAAGCCCATGAATTATTTTAGACATGTGAATGACATGGTCAATCTCGACCAAATAGATTACTGTCATGCAATATGGAAGACAGACCTCAGGAAGAAAAAATTAGCCACAGGAAAATCAATTTAAGATTGGTGTTCTACTCCAAGCAAAAGGTAAGAAGACTTTTTTCTAAGGTAAGAAGGGTGCAATTTTATTAACTATCCAGGAGTTAAAATGAGCACAATTTTGGTGATGATAAGAATGGAACGTGAGGGAAAGTGGGTATCAGGACAACTCTCTGAATATCAGCTTGGTTAACTAGGAAGATGGTACTGCCACCTGGGAAGTACACTCAAGAAGAGCTAAGGCAGGCGTGCAGAGTCTGCTGTCAGGGCAGAGCCTCCCAGGTTGGTGAGTGGAGTCCTCTGTCCACTGTGCAGTGACCAACTTCTTTGCTGTGACTACTGAGACTAAATCCCTAGTGCCTGTTCTAATCCCAGCAATACTCAAAATGTTTACCTTCTAGAGCAGCAGTTCTCAACCTGTGGGTCGCGACCCCTTTGTAACAATGAAAATACATCGCGGCATTAGGAAGGTTAAGAACCACTGGTCTAGAGAACCATCTTTAATCCCACCCCAGTTTCTAATGCCAGTTGGAAAAAAAAAGAAATATACAAGTATAGATACCTCTAAGGAGGTAAGATTAGAAAAGAAAAAGAAAATGGTGAGGAGCTAGAGAAAGAGGTCATAAGTCAAGGAAGGTTTTTTAAAAACAACTATTTGTTTTTGACTGATTGGTTTGTTTTAGAATTGGGAGAACCAGGGCACATTTTTAGGCTATAAGAAAGGAGCTGGCTGATGGTGTGGCAGCCCGTCTCCTGTTAGTTCTGATTGTGGGTACGGTACTTCTTCCCAGCACCAGAGGCATCTGGGAGCTTAAAATCCATCACAGTGGGAGGATTTACACCATGGAAATGGGCAAATGTTACACCTTAGAATCTTTTTGTTTGTTTGTTTCCCCAAGAGAGCCAATTTACTGGCAGGCCACTGCAGCCAGCATAGGAGAAGACATTGAAGATAGGGGCAAGGGAAGGCCAAAGTTCACGGAGGAAATAAATGAAGACTGGATCAAGGATATAGGTGATAAGGTTAGAGGGGGAAGCGGGGGGAGCAGTAGGGGACACATCATTCTCTGAAGCTGAAGGAAAAGAGGCAAAGATAATTGCAGATATAGAATACTTAACAGGTAGGAGACCAGAAACTGAGGGAGCTCAAGAATGGCAGCTTTAATTTTTTCACTCTAGTAATAGTCAAGATTGTCTACTGACAAAGGGGTCTAGAGGTTGGGGCGAAGGGCTCAGTTATTTAGAATAATTGTTACTAGAATAGCCAAATGGGATAAAGTAGTGATAAAGGACAAATGAAGGACTTTACTAGTGGGCTGAGAGCTCAGCAAGGCTGAAAACCATGAATTTCTGGACCAAGGATCTAGGTAGTATTAAGTATGGGTTTTCCTGTGGCTAAATTTTTCTTCCTGAAGTCTGTCTTATAGGTAGTATCTGGTAATATTAATTGTTCTCAGACATCTGAGACTTTTCCACCAGGATTCAGCTGCTTAGGTCTTATACTAGACAATGCAGATCATATCACTGATCTAGATGGGAAGTTTGGGTGGGTGGAAGCCACAGAGCATAAGTGAAAGGGACCCAAGAGTACAGCTGAGAGAACAAAGTTATGGTCAAAACTACGATAACAGACTGAGTAAGGAAAAAAAGAGGCCAGGAAAATATTGATAGAAAAAATGCAGTTAATCAAGGAAGTGTGGTCTCTGTAAGACAGAAGAACAGATAATGTAGGAATGAAGGCTGTCAGAATTTTTAGATTTCTGAAACAACCAAATCCAGATGAAAATATCCAGAGTGCCACCTCACAACGTAAAGTGAAAATTAATATCACTGCAGTTAGGTAACCATGAGTCTAGTTTTTCTAGACAACAGATCATTATAACCTCTTAAAATGAAAGCTCCTTAATGATATTTTTGTGGATTGTATTTACTGCTAAATTTCCAGCATGTTAGTGGGCACGTGGAAGGCATTCAGTTCAACCCATTTATTGAATGAATGGCATGAGCCTTCTCCCAGGATTGCTATTACATTAACGTGTCTACACCCTCACAGTCAAAATTAGGTAAAAATAGGCTCGGAGTATTGGCTCCCTTGATTATTTTCTTTACCTTCTGGAAATGAAACAGCCAACAAGTCAGTCAATAGTGGCTTTACTGAAGACATAAATGGTTGACTTTGATATCTTAGCTCTATTCTGGCTTTGTGATTAATTTCCACAACTATTATCCACCTAAAAGATCACAGAATTAAGCTGTCACCCTCATATTTGTGGATTCTTACACATTTACCTTCTTGTTATATGGAATTACCAACCCTGCCCCTCATACCACGTTATGACCACCCATATTCTTAATTTGTAGGGCTGCCCCTTATTCAATGGCATTTTTTTTTTTTTTTTAAATTTAAAGACAGTGTCTGGTTGTGTCATGCAGGGTGGAATGCAATGGCACAATCATAGCTCACTGCAGCCTGAACTCCTCCCGGCTCAAGCAATCCTCCTGCCTCAGCTTCCCACGTGGCAGGGACTACAGGCACACACTGCTATGCCCAGCCCAAAGGCAATTTTAAATGTGCTGTCACTTCTGCCTTCTAGTCAGTGCTACCAAAGATATTACATTTACCATTGAAAATAAAATCTCAAGCTTCACAATAGGACAAGAAGTGGTCCCTAGGTTGCTGAGTTTCCACCTCTAGAAATATCAATTAGCCAGTGGCCACAGTGTGAGAAGGAAAAGGCGTCCAGTGTGCCACAGTGCCCTTTCTCATGAATTCATTAATTCAACCAATATTTATACTTTTTAAAATAAATAGTTCAATAAATATGTATTAACCTGCTTACTCATTCTATTTTTTGCTTGTTTCTGAATCTGTTCTGAGTAGTTGAATATACACAGAGGCATCATGATGGTGATGAAACCAAAGAACCCAGAGGCAGAAGATGAGGAATCTAGCAATTACTAGCTAGTCACACAGAGTTGTGTGATGCTTGGCTTCCTCTTCCATAAAATGCCTACCCCCGGAGTTGTTATATGAATTATGTAATGATTGTATAATGTCAATAAACGCCGCTGGCAAATTTTACAGTTATATTTAAGTACTCAGCACTAGCTGACCATATTAAAGCAGAGAGTGCCATCTGCTGGAAACAAAGATCATTGCAACCTTTTCCTCAGAACACCGCAAAGAAACTGATCGTTTTCTGCTTTACAAAGCAGTTTCCAGGGAAGCACTGAAAATAACAGTAAAGGGTATTCACATTTTCTACTTTTGTCCTGTCCTTGGTTCCACAAAAAGCAGTAAGAGGAAAAGCAATAGAAAGGTTAAATAAACTTTATTCTTATGGCCTCATTAGAAAGCATAATTTTCCCTCATTAAATAGTAAAACCTGAAAGAGCCAATTCCTAGTCTTCCACCAAATGCCAAAAATCCTGATAAACAAACTCCCTTTTAAAGTAACACTATGTGCTTACCTAAGCTTCTTAATTACAATAGTACTAAAGAAATTACTATTGAAAAAACATTTTTCATAAATGTTGTTATGTGTCAAAGAGAAGATCACAGTAAATCAGTTATTGTGAGATCTAAACAAAATAATGTATAGAATAATAAGTATCCAATAAATTTTACTGAATCGAAATCTGCCATGATTTACTTTCCCAAAGATCTTATATATCCTTTACAACACATCAGTAAAAATCAAAAACTTTAGTAAGACAAAAAAGGTAACACCATTTATAAGACCATTTATACCATTTTATAAATAACATGAACAATGGAATGAACATTAATAACTTAGAACCGTATGTTTTCACAGTGGCAGAAACTTTGGAATGCACATTCTCTAAGCCCTGTGGCTCCCGACACCCAGGCCCCAGACCAGTACTGCTTCCAGCCGATGGCCTGGTAGGGACCTGGCTGCATAGCAGGAGGTGAGCAGCTGTCAGGCAAAGCTTCCTCTGTATTTACAGCCACTCCCTATCCCAAGCACCTGAGCTCTGCCTCCTATCAGATCCTCCCACCCCCAGTTGGTCTGTGGAAAAACTATCTGCCATGAAACTGTCCCCTGATGCCAAAAAAGTTGGGGACTGCTGCTCTAAATCCACATTCTACAGGTGGCAATAACTGAGGCCCACAGGTCCAAGGTCACAGAACTGGTTAGATCCCTGGACCCCCATGCCAGCTGCCTCGGAGTTATGTGGTATTATTGGAGCTAATTAACTAAAACTAAAATATTAAGTTTAGAAGACACACGGCCTTTCTTCTTCTCTCAGTTTAATTAAAAATTAGACAATGGGCAAAAGAAGTTTTCTTAACACTAAATACTATCCTAAATGCTATCCAGAATCTTTACGCAAATCCCCTAGATTGCAGTTTGTATACTTGGAAATGAGAGTTTAAAATCTCTCTCTACAAACTAGTGTAAGTACAACATAGAGCAATATGTCCAAAACGTAGGAAACTTGGAAAGTGGGAAAGAGGGGGAGGAGGGACTGACCTGGCCTGAGACTAAAAGAATTCTCTTTA
Organism: Loris lydekkerianus; assembly: GCA_963574355.1. NCBI lineage: Eukaryota > Metazoa > Chordata > Mammalia > Primates > Lorisidae > Loris > Loris lydekkerianus. The sequence goes on from CAUYPK010137809.1 coordinate 28,219, forward strand.
AAGAATAATCTAAAGTATATCAGTTCTATTAAATTTTACAAATTTAAGCAAGGGAATATCTGTTAATCTAAGTTTTGCCATGTAACTTTTTGGCCAATACTACAAGTGTTAAGTAATAATCACGAGAATGATTCCCAATCAAAGCCTTCAGATGGAAAGTTCACTAGGAATATTATTTATACACCATATATTTATTATTTTTTTAAAGATTATGTACTTTATTATTTCACATTAATTTCACATTACTTATAAGATTTCACATTATCATCACATTTTGAAAATGGTAAATCTACAAAGTCAGAAATAAGAAACATGTTTACCAGTGACTGTGAGTGATTAGAAAGGGGACATTTGGGGTAATGAGAATATTCTATATCTTCTACCTGATGGTGGCTATACAATCATATACATGGATTTAAATGTGTGTAAGATGACTTTGTAAAAGTCGGCACAAATAAAAAAGGTGTCATGTTTGTTGCAAGGGGAACTTAATTGGAATTCCAGAAACCCAGTTATATTTTCCAATCTGAAATTGGTCTTTCATATGCAAAAGACCCTAAATTTGTTTATTTATTTAATAACTTATTAACCTATTCTTTAATACATATTTAGTGTTACAGGCATTGTCTGAAATACTGAGTTTATAGTGTTAAAGAAAACAATATTTCTATTTTTATGGAGCTTCTGATAGAAGAGACAGCAAATATAGTATAACAACAACAACAAATTCAGTACACAACAGAATTTCAGATACTGGTATTTCCATGAAGAAAGTAACACGGGTTTAAAGACAGAGCAGCACTGTAGAAAGCAACATTATACAGGGCGAGGTGAAGAGAACATCTGACCAGGTAGTTAAAAGGTGTTCTCAAGAGTCTAAGGCAAATGTGGAAGAACACTCCAGACCATATATTTATTAATATAAGCACCTTTATAGTCTATCTTATAGTGGATAATACCCTCTTCTCTTGAGAAAATGGAAAGCAAAATTTGGTAGTCACGGAATATGAAAAATTAAAATATATATTTAATGGGCCTTGTGTTATAAAATTCCTCTTAAAACTTAAAAAGCAGATAAGGGAAGGATTTAAGACCTTAACAAAATTCTAAACTAAATAACAACAAAATAATTCATAATAGCCACAAATCACAATCCCATAATTACTGACAATTCATCATATTTGGAGACATATTCAACTTGAACTAATTAACGTCAAAAGAAACGACAGCAATGGCCCTTCTTGACAAACTGACGCTGAGTTGTACACTCGAGAGCATCTAACTGACTGGAAGTCAGGATGTCATACCTTCTTACAAGTTAGGACCGTCTCCCGCTCCTCAGACACTAACACTGTGACAGCTTCAGGAAGGAAATGTTAAGGCTTTGACCTACAGACACTATAGAGTCTGAGTAACAACCCATGCCTCCATGGGAAAATGAACTCAGAGTTCCAACTTGAATTGCTATTTGTATATTTTGCTACACTCTCTCCAGACACTCTTACCAGCCAGGTCTACAGATTCCTACCCAATGTTTTTCTTAACATTGCATGAAATTTTTCAGAGACTCCTAGCAGCCAAACCATGTATTTCGGATGCTACCTGACATAGCGTGGGAATGATTGGGTCTGGCACTAACCACAACTTTAATCAGGCAGTGACCCTGCCTCTTTGTTCTATGCTGTTTTCAGCCTTTCAAGCACCCCAAACTTCATGCTATCTTTTTCTAAATATTTCCGTATGTGTTAACTTATACCAAGAAATAAATGATTGGAGAAAAAAAAAAATGCTGCCCCTCCTAGAGGGAAGTATTTACATTTTAACAAGAAGTAACACCTTTAGCTCTAAACTGGGTAAAGTTGGCTCTGACCTAGATGGTCCATATTAATAATGTGAACTATAATAATCCTTACTCAGTGAATACGGAAGTAAATGATTATACTGTTCCTGCATTTTTTCTGTACTATGCATTTAGGCTAAGTTAAAGTAGAAAACATGTTTAAGGAAATATTTTCAATTTATGTAGAATTTGTGGGCTGTTCAAATAAAGAAAACTAAAAAAATGTATAAGAGCAGTGGTTTGGGGGTAGGTTGGAAAGCAATGGCCCAAAAAGTGTACCTTCTATTTTTTTTTTTTTTTTCAACAAATAACACTGTTTCCCTCCTCCTCTCTCTCAAGCCCACCAAGTCTTACTTAACACTCCATTCCAGCTGCCTTGAAACCTGTGGCTGCCCAGGGATGAGACATTACTCTGGCTCCAGGTATTTGACAAAGCTGGCCAGGAAATAAAGAAAAGCCAGGCACAGGGTAGCAAGGCAAAATTTTAACAGAAATTCAAAGGAAAGTCACACTAAAATGTACCAAATTTAACTCGTAGTTAAATTTTCCTCTTAACAAGTAGTTTGTTTTTCTAAAACAAATTCAGCAACCAGTGTCTAAGGTAAGAACCTGCATCTGACCCTGAGCACCACAAAAAGACGGAAATCCTCAGACACTGGGGTGATAGTGAGGCTGCATTAAAAGCAATATAAAGGCCCGGGCAGGCAAATCATCTCCCTGGCTTTAAATCCCTGCTAAAAGGAATGTGCCAGAAGTTTTATACTGACTACGTCATCCATCCTCAAAACAGACCTCTGGATTTTTATAGAATAATGATAATGATGCTCTAACCCCCACCTCCAGTGATTGATCACATCAGTTCTGCAGAGCTACTGTAAGCACTTTAGGTAAACAGTAATCGTCACATACTGGAAACTGAAGGGTAGTAAGATTGGGTAATTGCTCAAGATCACAGAGCTACTGTCAGGGCCAGGATTCAGACTCAGGTCATCTCTCCGTATTCTGTATACAAATGTCTATTTTCTTTTTTTTTTTTTTAGAGACAGTCTCACTTTATCACCCTTGGTAGAGTGCCATGACATCACAGCTCACAGCAACCTCCAACTGCTGGGTTTAGGCGATTCTCTTGCCTCAGCCTCCCCAGTAGCTGGGACTACAGGCGCCTGCCACAACGTCCGGCTATTTTGTTGTTGCAGTTTGGCTGGGCTGGGTTTGAACCCACCACAATCGGTATATGGGGCTGACGCCCTGCTCACTGAGCCACACAGACTCTTCCCTCTAACAAACCAGCTCTTCCTTCCTCATTCCTATTTCAGTTAATGGCCAACCAGAACAGCACTTCATCTGGGGCCTCTTCAATTCTCCCTCTCGAGAGCCTACTGGTTCCCATCTCCATCTGCTACTCATTAGCTCAACGACCTCGGGTATTTGACTTCCTCTTTGTAAGCCTCAGTTTCTTATCTATACAACTGAGTTCATAAGAGTGCCCACAGCTGTGAATATTAAAATTAAATAACTCGTGTAAAATGCATAGTGCAGTGCCTGGCAGATTGTAGGAAGATCAATAACTATAAGCTGTTGTAATCATCACCTTAAATCTGGTCCTTCCCTTTCCTTCCCCTCTGAACTTACGCCTAAGCATTCTTAGGCTCTTTTCCTCCCTTAACTGCAACACCGACAATCTCCTGGTTGGTCACCCTGCCTCTGGTCTGTTTTCCATCCAATTCAAATACTACAATTGCTAAAAACGTCACTCATATTCCTTGGAATCATAAATGACACTTCAATTCATAAAGAATAAGATCCAAACTTCCTTATTGTTGGGATATACAATCCCCGCCACAATTTAGCCCTTCTAATCTCAAAACAAAATCTCATAATACACTGTACTACCCCACAGTTCCTTCAAAGGTTATAAATAATACTCTCTCAACATTATTTTACTTTTTATCATATTGATTTTGCTATAGAAATTCACATTAATTCTCAATTACTTTTCTACATGCCTCTATCTTAGCATTCATCACACTATATTATAGAATTTTATTGTTTCTTTTCAAGCTACAAAATGTCATAAGAAAAATGAACACAATCATTATATTTTATATTTTTAATACTTTTATATTTATATGTCAACAGGTAGCAAAATACCTTATAAATATCTTGTAAAATTTTGTCATGAACATTTTGTAAATAAAGATACATTTAGCTACAATTTTCCATTTTCCCTATGTATGTATATATGTATAGTGACCAATGGGACACCCAGTAGATTATACTTAAGAAGAGAAACCAGATCTTATTTGTTAAAAAGAATCATTAGTGCCTAACATAGCACCACAAACAATAAGAGTTCAATAAAGAAATAGCAATTTATTTAATACTAACTTTGACAGACAACATTTTAATATTTAAATACCTTTAGGAAATCTTCCCACAGCTAAGGTGCTGAGAAATGAATAGGCACATTTCTAAAAGTCTTTAATTATTTCATCGCAAGCGTTAAAGTATTAAGGAAAGTGCTACAGAAATACCTAAAAAACTTTATCAAAAATTTTTAAAATAAAAAAAACCCTCCAGCAATAAAATTGTGAATGTTTCTTTATACCATGTTAAAGATTACTTTAAAAATTCTTTAAAATCAATTAGACTTTCCATATCTCCTAAAGAAATTAAATAAAAATAATTTCTATAGCAACACTAGGATGATCAACACTTTTTCGTATATATTTTGTACCAGCTGAAAGTTCTGTAAATGTCAGATATACTGAACACTAATATTTATAAGCTTTAAGACACCTTGCAAGTATAGATAGCATTACTTTCCTCTTACCTTTTCCTGATTCTTGGAGACACACAAAAAAATAGCTTTCCTGCTGAAGAAAGAAAAAATTTAGTTGAGGCAGTCAATTATAGAAAAGTGTGTCATTGTTATAAAACACTTCATACCAAGGAAGATAACAAGATTAAACTGAGATATGGTTGTTGAATCTATTGTTCTCTAACCATCTGTAGAGACGTAAAGTTAAGGGAAAGGGCACAGAACAGAAGAAAGGAATAGATACTTAAACACTTTCTGAGCAAAGGCATTTCAAATTCTATTCACACTGGGTAAATTTTTTTCCTATCACACTGGGTATGATCACAATTAGTTTTTATCACTGTGATCTAACTGTAGACTTGTGTAAAAAAAAGTCATTAAGTAAATTGATCACTGGAAACCAAACACTATAAGTTTCTACAATGCATAGGCCTCTTATTGCTATGGGATTACTATCTTAAAATACATTAAAATGTTCAAGAAGTTGGTGGTATAGTAGAATACTATGAATACAAAGTCAAGAAAGTCTCAGTTTTCTGTTTTGCCTCAACTTCTCTTTAGGAGCTCAGGCAAGAACCTCCAATGTTCATAGATGTATATATATTTTTAAAAATAAAAACTAGATGATCTCTAAATTCCTCTGCGGGCTGTGAACTTTTATGACAGTACAATATTTGAAAATTGCAGTAAGACTAGAATGTTTATTGAGGCTCAATTCATAATTGCCAAGTCATGGAAGCAGCCTAAGTGCCCATAAACCCACGAATGGATGAACAAATTGTGGTATATGTAGACCGTGGAATATTATGCAGCCATTAAAAAGGAGGGAGACTTTACATCTTTTACATTTACCTGGATGGAGTTGAAATGCATTCATCTTAGTAAAGTATCACAAGAATGGAAAGATAAATATCCAATGTACTCCATACTAATATGAAATCAATATATAAATAATTACATGTCCATAAGAACAATAAAACATTGATATAGTCCAGTTTAGGGGTAGAGAGAAGTGGGGAGGGGGTCAGGGGGAGGACATTTGGCAGAAGGAGGGAGGGCATGAGGCAGAATCTCACCTAATGTGCATATTGTAAGGGTGTATAACATGCCCCCTGGGTTGAGGGGCTCTTCTACAAATGGAACTGTACCCTGGAAATGAGAAAAATGTAACCTAAATATTGTACCCTAATGTTAAAAAAAAATAAAAAATAAAAAAATTGAAATAAGCATCAAAATTAATTTAATATTAAAATTATACATCTTAATATTTCCTTAAAGTAATATAATCAGGTTTTGTCTTTTAAAAATAAGGTGTGAAGAAAATAAATATATTTCACCAATTTAGAACTAGTGACTTTAGAAGTATTCTCCAAACTCTTTAAATAAAGTTAATAAAGAAAAAATTCAAAAAGAATTATCAGTATTATATACTATCTTTGGAAACATCATTAAGAAGGAATTCCTAAAATGACAAAGAATTTTAATCTTTAACAAACTCTAACTAATAATGCAGTCAAGGTCCAACAAAGTCTAGACAAGCAAATATAAAAAGTAGGTTACAATGCTGATGCAAGCTGATATAAGCAGCCGTCCTCCAAGTCACACCTATAAAACTTGTGTCATTGGTCAGGATACACTGAATTTTATACTTCAATGAATGAATCTCTGAAAGCAGTATTAATGAATCCATTTTATGAACTAATAAAGGTTTTGTTGCCCTTTCAAAAAAGCCACATTACTATGATAAAAGGAGTAAATAATCCTAACCATTTTTTTAATTTCACACTCATCCGAACTCAGTGTCATAATATTCTTCTAAGAAACTAAAACAAGGGAACTATAGAACTATTAAGAATTATAGCAAATCATATTTTAATCAGATCAATTTTATTTTTTTGTTATTGTTGTTTTGTTTTTTTGGTTTTATTGAGACAGGGTCTCACTCAGTTGCCCAGGCTGGAGTACACTGGTGTCATCATAGCTCACTGCAAACTCAAACTCCTGGACTCAAGCGATCCTCCTGCCTCAGCCTTCCAAGTAGCTGGGATTACGGGCGCCTGCCACAACGCCTGGTTAATTTTTTATTTTTCTGTAGAGATGGGAGTCTCACTATTGCTTAGGCTGGTCTTGAACTCCTGGCCTCAAGTGATCCTCCCTCTTCGGTCTCCCGAAGTGCTGGGATTACAAAACGTGAGACACCATGCCCAGCCTTGATCAGATCAATTTTAAAGAGAAAAGAGAAAGGAAAAAAAATTAATATACTATTATTTCTCCTTAAAAGTTCACAATACTAAAAAAGTGCATATAGATTTGATTTCATTTAGGCTAATTAAACAGGAACTACCAAAGACTGAATTCAGCTAAGAATCAAATGGCCCTACAGCAAAAAATGTAAATAGTCTTAACCAGAAAATATTTCCAATGTACAGACACAGTTAAGATTTAAAAAGAGATATATAAGCATAAGAATAAATTCCTAGAAAATAGCAAACTCATCCCAACAATAATCCTGGAAGTAGGACATGGTTAGTCCATTCCAAAAAAAGTCTTAAAGGTAGAAAAAATAAAATAAAATCCTAGAGTTAGTCCACACTCTGGATGTGAATTTTCCAGTATTTCATTCAAATTAGGAATTCTATCTCTTCAATAAACACTACCTACCCATTCTAGTTTTTGACAAATTTTAGTCGTTAGGAAACTGGTCTTACTTGATTTAAAAGGGATCTTCCTCCTACTTTCCTCCTTTTGATGACAACACAATTACTAACTACACATTACTAAGAGGCACTGGTTCAACTTCCAGCTTCCCTCTTAGTTTTTAAACTCTCATTTCCATTGGTTTCTTCACTGCCTATATTTTAAAAGAAAAAAAACATTCTTTTGACACCCTCCTCTTTCAAGATGACTCAGGAGCAGCCTGTCCTGGAAGTGGCCTTCTCACTTGATCTGACCTCTCTGCACATGGGCATCTGACTTGTGTTCATACTACTTTACCAAAATTACTCAGGCCAAGATCAGCAATAACCTTCCAAGAGCCAAAATCCATCCCAGTGGGTACAGTCCAGTACTTATTTTACTTGACTTCTCTTCATGAGGAACATAAAGCATCTATGACCATTCTTTTTTTTTTTTTTTTTTTTAAGACAAAGTCTCATTTTGTCGCCCTCAATAGAGTATGGTGGTGTCACAGCTCACAGCAACCTCAGACTCTTGGGGATAAGCGATTCTCTTGCCTCAGCCTCCCAAGTAGCTGGGACTACAGGTGCCCACCACAACGCCCAGCTATTTCTTTTTTTTTTTTTTTTTAAGATGAAGTCTCGCTCTGGCTCCGGCTGGTCTCGAACCTGTGAACTCAGGCAATCCACCCACCTCAGCCTCCCAGAGTGCCAGGATGTGTGAGCCACTGCGCCTGACCAGACCATTCATCTTTAAAAAGCTCTCTTCTCCTTTAGCTTGTGAGATGATTGATAGATACACATTTATATACTAATATATATACACACACGTGTCGATCTTTTTTAAGTTTCTCTCCCACTCCTCCGACCACTCCTTTGCAGGCTCCTTGGCTGCACTCTCCTAAACCTCTGGATTCTCTCCTCCTCCTCCTCCTCACTTTTCTTTCTTTACACTATCCTTTGACAATCTCATTCACTTCTAAGGTTTCATGTACCACCTATATGTTAATGACTTCCAAATGACTAATCTAGAACTTTCTTCAAATCTTCAGATCCTCATATAATAAGATGTATCCAGATTATTTCAGAGCAATATCATGGAGCTAAAGAAAATAGTCTTATGCTAGTAAGCTCCATTTATGCCCCTCCAGTTTAGGGCTCAATTCATTTATTCTCGACATCCACACCCCCTTTCCAAGGTAATAACTTTTCTGGTTACTTACCACCGGTATGATTAAACATTTTGATTTGTCTAAGACAGTCCTGGTTATGCGTATTGTCCCAGAGTAACTATTAATGACACTCTTTTCACTCACAACATAGTGGCACCAGCTTGGTCAATGAGTTACATGATTATCCTACCTACCCACAACTATCCTTTCTGATTTTTCACGCACAACTAGGTAAATTTTCCCTCCTCCCTGGATTCTTTTACTCCCTACCTGTAGGAACCCTAACTCTGGTGCTAATAAATTTCCCTCCATCTTTTACCTTCACACAGGAGGCTCACTTCACCTTAAATCGCTACATACCAGGCCAGAAAAACAAGTCAGTATTACCCTGGTTTCCCAAGGTAACTTGTGAATCACTGTCCCATCTTATACACTTTAAAGGTTATATTGTAGCTATATTTATAGTTGTCACTTATTGACTTTTAAGTCAGTAATCCCCATTACCAAGAACTGTGCCATATGACTATCTTCCTTTCTACACAAAGCTGGTAATCTAAAGACTTCATTGTCCATGAGAACAATTAGTCTCAACACACTAAATTTAAAGCTCTTTGCTTTCCTCTTCTTCAATGACCCCTACTTTGCAGAAGGCCAGCATGGTTTAGTAGGTAGGCATAAGGCTGGAAAGCTGGAAAGACTCCTAGCTTGTGCCTTGGGGAAAGGTACTTAACCATCCTGAGCCCCATTTTCCTCATCTGTAAAATGGTGATGCTAATATGTTCCTCACAGGATTGTTGTGAAACTAAGTATGATAACCTGTGACTACTACCCAGCACCAATAAATAGCAACTTTTATTAATGTTAATATTGTTATAATTAGTACTATTAATCTTGGTGACCTACCACAATCAGTCCTTCTTTGGTCATATCACCACCTGAAACCACTCCCACTCCAGAATCTTACATTTAAGACTCTCACATCACATACACCTATTTTTCCATCTCTAGTGCTCTTTTACTCCCATTAGTCCTTCTGCTTACTCACTAAGATTCTTCACCTCTTCATTCTCCATATTTACCAGCCCCATGTTGGCTTTAAAAATCCTGATGTTAAACCAGGCAACTAACGATAATCCAGAAAAAAATTAATCAGATGAAGGAGTTCAAATTAAATGCAGCAAGAAAATAAAAAGATTCTCTGAAATCCTGAATTATATGGCTTTCATTACAACTGAAACTACAAAGTATAAGTAAACAGAAACAAAAACAAATCTACATTTGGGAAAAGAATGTCAGGAAAGTCCAAAAGAACTAAAAAGAAAACAAGCATGAGATACAAATTGGCAGTTTACGGCTTAAAATTTTAACCCTATAGTTAAGGTAATATAAAAAGTTTCTTCAAAGCAAAGTCCCTGGAGTTTAATACTAATAATTTCCACTTTGACAAAGATTGTTTGCTTGGCAAAACTTTACTTAGGATTCTGAATCCTCTGGTAGGCACATCTGTGCACCTCCCTGTAAAATCCAGTTTTAGCAAAGAATCCTGCTAAGTCTGTTTAGCATACCCATCATGAATAAGTGATGACCCTCAATGTTTGACCAGGTTCTTCATCTTTCACCATTCCCAGGTGAAGACTGATTCCAATCTGATCTGTCCGGCCTGTCTTTGGCAAGATTACCATTAGGTTGATTTAGCCAGAGTCCCCTTTACTCCTGATGTTTCCTTTTTTTTTTCTTCCAGGCAGAGTCTCACTCTGTGCCCTGGGTAGAGTACAGTGGTGTCCTAGCTCACAGCAACCTCAAACTCTTGGGCTCAGGCAATCCCCTTGTCTCAGCCTCCTCAGTAGCTGGAACTGTAGGTGCCTGCCACTACACCTGGCTAGTTTTTGTAGTGTTAGCAGAGATAGGGTCTTGCTTTTTTGCTCAGTGTGGTCTTGAACCCCTGAGCTCAAGACATCCACGGGCCTCTGTCTTCCATAGTGCAAGGATTACAGGCATGAGTCATGCAGATGGCCCTGATGTTTCCTCTTAATTGTCTTCCAGCCCTGCTCCTTGGCTATAAATTTCCACTTGCCCATGCAGTATTTGGAGTTGAGCCCAATCTCTCTCCTGCACTGCAGGACCCTGTTGCAGTGGCCCCTCTACCCATCACAATGGTCCTGTACAGTCTCTCTTGCCATTCTTTCCACAAGTATCATTTAATAATTTTTTTCTTTAAAAACTTGAATGTCTAATTTTATTGTCTTCTAAACAACCCCTAACCTTCTCTCCATCAAACGTTCTCTTCTCATAAACCTCATCTCAGTATTTATCCCTTCTTCCTACTTGCTCAGGACAAAATCCTGGCATCCTCTACACCTCTAGCCTCAATTTATCCTCAAATCAATGACCTCTCACCACCTCCACCAATTCCACTTTTGTCCAAGCTACATTATCTCTGGGCAATTGTGGCAACAATCCCTACACTGATCTCTCTGCTTCTGCTGCCCCTGCCCAAACCCTCCCCCACAGAAAAGGCTTCTCTATTCAGCCACCACAAGGACCATTTTAAAAGGTAAGTCAGGTTATATCCTTTCTTCATTCTAATGGAGACTTCCCCTTCTCACTCAGAAAAAACCGCAAGGCCGTATACAATCTCGCACTACACTAACTTCTCTGGCTTTATTTCTAGTACTTTTACTTTGCTCATTTCACCACAGCCAAATCAGCCTCTCTCTGCTGTCCTCAAACATGCCTAGCATACTCCTGCCTCAGACTTTTTGTAAGTGTGTTTCCCTCTCCTGCACACTGTTCCCCCAGAGAGGCACATGGATTACCCCTCACTTCCTTTCGGCCTTGGCTTAAACATCCTCCTCTCCAGGAAGCCTTCCATGGCTACCTCTAGTTGAAACTGCAACCTTCTCCCTGTTCCCTGTGCTCTCCCTTCTCTACTTTTTCTCTAGCCCTTAATACCATCTTACATAACACATATTTTATTTGTTGTCTAAGGTCCCCACTAGAATATAAGCTCCATAAAAGAGGGTATATTTACCTGTTTAGAAAAGTGTCTGGCACACAATAGGTGCTCAGTAAGTATTTACTAAATAGATATATATAATGTTATAGTTTACAGAGTCGTCAAGTAAATTAAATTATAGTAACTCAATTTCTCCTTATGCCCTATCTTCTCCACATTCTCTAATCGTTGCAGTAATAATGTAGATGATAGCAAAGAGCTATCAGAAAAAGAGTTGCTTAATGGGTCAGGCCACATCTATGGTGCATATTTTTATCTATAATAAAAATAAATAAATAAATAAATAAATAAATAAAAAGAAAAAGAGTTGCTGGCTACTAGCAGAGCTCTTGAAAACAGACACTCAGGGCAGCGCCTGTGGCTCAGTGGGTAGGGGGCTGGCCCCATATACCGAGGGTGGTGGGTTCAAACCTGGCCCTGGCCAAACTGCAAAAAAAAAATAGCTAGGCGTTGTGGTGGGTGCCTGTAGTCCCAGCTACCCGGGAGGCTGAGGCAAAGAGAATCGCCCAAGCTCAGGAGTTGGAGGTTGCTGTGAGCTTGTGACGCCAGGGCACTCTACCCAGGGCGATAAAATGAGACTCTATGAAAAAAAAAAAAAAAAAAACAGATACTCAAATTAACTACAGCTATAAAATGAAAGCTTAGAGTCATCTATTTAGCATAAGGTTTCTAGGTGTCTAAAGTAATAGAACAGAAGAGCCAAGAGTCATCAGGAAGAAAAGTCCTATTCAGTTTGTCCTAGCAATCTGTTAAACCCTAGGGAATATGCAAGCTGAATTTGATCTTCAAGGAAACACTGGCACAAATTCAACACGAACGTATTCAGCACAAGATTCAACTCCCTTAAAATTTTCTATCTGCTTAAAAGAAACCCCATAAACTATCAAGCGCTGTCACTGGGCGTGTACCGTCTACTGAGCTTACAGGGGATGTTTTGCTATGTTTTGTTTAAGCCGGTAAGAATCAAGGCTAAGGAAGCATTTCCTAAAGCCTCCGTTTCCACCACTAAACAACCCGGTGTCTAACTGGGTTATTTCCCATACAATTAACCCCATCAAAAGCAAAAGGAGCTTCTCAGCAGGCTCCAATGATGCCTGAGACAGCAGATGTCTCAGGGGATTCCGTGGAGAGAGCCTTTCGCCCGGGCGAAGGATGTCACAGGCAGGATAAAAAGCAGCAAACCAAGGCGCACAGTGAATGACAGGTGGGCGAGTACCGCGAGGCCAGAGTGCTAGGAGCCACAGACAGGGTGGTGGCGCGGAAACTGTCAACTCCTATCGTCAAGCTGCCAGTCCGGGCCCGGCTGGGATGAGGGAGTGCCGGGGCATGAGATTAAAAAATACAATAAAGGTAGCAGTAAATCTTCGCCAGCCCGCTCGACCTCGTCCCTCGCGCGCCGGGAAATAAAGTTAGTGCCGGGTGGCCGCGCGGTCGCTGCAAATGGCCTGGAGGGGCCCTGCCGAGCTCCCGCCCGCGGCTGCTCAGCGGTGTCAGAGGCGGCCTGGCGCTGCGGGGAGACATCCCGGAGCCCCGGAGCTGAAGAGCAAGCCCGGGACCAGCAAGTCAGGCCGAATCTCCCCGCGCCCTCAGCTCGACAGCAGCGATCCCCAGCCCGGGCTGACTGCCACCACCCCTAAAGCACCTTCCCTCCAGGCCACGCATTGCGTCCAGTACCCTGAGCCCTCTGCCGGCATCGTGGGCCCCCGCCGACCGCCTTTACCTGCTCCGTGGCCGCTGCCGCCGATGCGCACTTGGCTCACACGTAGAATCTGAGTAGACGCCTCTGCCGCCGCCGCCGCCGCTGCAGCCGCCACCGCGAATTCCCCACCCCCGCCCCCTCAGGTAACCCAGGAAACCGGGAACACCACCCCCTCCCTCCCTCCTGTCCGGACGCAAAGCCTCTCTCCCGCGCACGCGCACTTGGCCCCGCCTTCCTCGCCCCTAGCCCCGCCCTCTTCTGGGAGTGCAACGCCGGCGTCGCAGGCGTGACGTAAAAGCCGCCGAGCCAATGGGCAAAGGAGAAGGACGGGCCGATCCGCGTGGGGTTACCTCAACTCGGGGGAGGCCTACCCCGGTGAACGCGCCTTCTCTCTGTTCTGCTTGGTGGGCCGCTTCAGATCCTGCGAAGAGCAAGCATCATTTGAAAAGGAGCTAGCACCTGCGCAGCGTCCGCTGCCTACGTTCAACACAGAATGTCATGTCCAAAGGATAAGGATAGAAGAAATAATAGGAAGGGATTGGGAGAAGGAAAAAAGGCTCTCTACGAGAAACCTCCACCCTTCCTCCGGGACCTGATCTGGAAAAAGCCATATTGTAATTTACCGTGGGCTTCTCTCAAGAAACGAAAAACCGGCGGCGATTGTGGCTCAGCGGGTAGGGCGCCGGACCCATATGCCGAGGGTGGTGGGTTCAAACCCGGCCCCGGCCAAACTGCAACAACAACAAAAATAGCCGGGCGTTGTGGCCGGCGCCTGTAGTCCGAGTTACTCGGGAGGCTGAGGCAGGAGAATCGCCTAAGCCCAGGAGTTGGAGGTTGCTGTGAGCTGTGTGACGCCAGGGCACTCTACCAAGGGCGATAAAGTGAGACTCTGTCTCTACAAAAAAAAAAAAAAAGAAACGAAAAACGTTTGCAAATCCACGGTAGAATTAATTTAGTGCAGAGGCGTATTTTCCAACTTAGTTCTGTTCAAACACACTTGCATATAGTGCACACTCAGCGCTGTATATGCCTTAATCAGTCTTTGCAGAAAGTGGGAGCTCTAGATTCAATACAAGGATGTTGGGGTTCTTTGTTTTTTTGTTTGTTTGTTTTTGAGACACAGCCTCAAGCTGTCGCCCTGGGTAGAGTGCTGTGAGCATCACAGCTCACAGCAACCTCCAACTCCTGGGCTTAAGCGATTCTCTTGCCTCAGCCTCCCAAGTAGCTGGGACCACAGGTGCCCGCCACAGCGCCCGGCTGCAGCCGTCATTGTTTGGCGGCCCGGGCTGGATTCGAACCCGCCAGCTCAAGTGTATGTAGCTGGTGCTTTAGCCGGTTGAGCCACAGGCACCGAACCCAATATAAGGATGTTTTTGGCTACACACAGACTGCCAGGCCCAGCCTGGGACTGACTGGCCACCGATGGTTTGCCTTTTCAGGGGCCACCCCTCCTCAACTAGTCGTTGTGATAGGAATGTCATACCGGGAAGGAGCCTGAACTATACAAATACAGTTTTGTAATCGGTAGTTTTCAAGTTCTACCGAGCAAGGTAAACTGTAAGCAAATAGTCCACAAATTGACAAGAATTTCTGTAGAATCAGCTCCCGTAATTTTCTTACACAAAGAAATTGTCAAATAGAAATAATTCAGCATATTATGTCCCAGGGCTATATACTAAATGTAACTCTGAATTCCTTAAATTCCCATCTGACTCAATGAATGGCAAAGTAAATGGTTGCCATTGATGTGGTTTAGAGTGGTTCTTGGGGAAAATTCCCCACTTTAAAATGTCTCTTGTTTGGTGTCTGTTGTTTAATCATTAGCAATTCATATCTTTAGGCTGGGGTTGCCCTCTTTCTCTGGCAGGCAGCCTTTTAAAATGCAAATATTCTGGTGATGGGCAAGTCCCTAACAAGTTAGTGAAATCATCACTCATTTAACAAATAGGTATTGCGCTAGGTGCTGAAGATAACTGTGGTGCCTGAACTTGAAGAGGAAGACTGACGACCTGTTTCACAATTTTACCTAAACTGAACCTGCTCTTATTTACACATTAACTTTCACCCACTAATTTTAAGAACACCCCCTCCTTTTTTAATGGATGAAAGAAGTCATTGAAATGTCAAGAAACAAGCCAGTTTCTGTTAACCTTGAAAAGAGATAATGGATGATCATGATTTCATTAAAACAAAAGAGAAAGACATTAAATCTTTAAATGACAATAGTACACAATTGGCTCTTGGAGTATTCTTTATAAAAGGCACTAAGTAATGCCATTTGTCACTTTTCTTTTCTCTGTATGTCTGAGCTGTGAAGTATTTTAACCAGTATTTTAACCAAGCTACTGCAGTATTGATTTTGGTCAGTATATCTTAGAACATCAATATTAAGTATACATATTAAATAAAACTTAGTTTAAAAGATTTCAGAACACAGGGCGGCACCTGTGGCACAAAGGAGTAGGGCACCGGCCCCATATGCCAGAGGTGGCAGGTTCAAACCCAGCCCCGGCCAAAAACTGCCAAAAAAAAAAGATTTCAGAGTACAAACAAAAAGTACACCTAACTGTGTGCTCACCTCTCAGTCAAGAGGACCCTGAAACACCTTAAAAGGGAGTTCCTAACTGGAATGGGATGGGAGAGATAAAGCACAAATTACAGGGTATGATTTCCCTTCATAAATATTCATGACTCCTCCTATAGCTTGTTAAAGATGTACTTGTGACCACCACTTGGTAGAAAATGCTGTTGTCTTTTATCTTTTCTCTGAAAAACATGTGCCTGGCTTCTGGCCTATTTTATGTTTCCCGACCTGTTGGAATAGCTGCCCAGTAGGTTGCTACCCTTTGTGAAAAATAAAGCTCTCCTTTTCCAAAGAAGCTCTCCTTTCCCAAAGTATAAACCTTGTAAATTTTAGTTTTTTATTTTTATTATTTTTCTTTCTTTTTTTTTTTTTTTTTTGAGACAGAGTCTCACTTTGTCACCCTTGGTAGAGGGCTGTAGCGTCACAGCTCACAGCAACCTCCAGCTCTTGGGCTTAGGTAATTCTCTTGCCTTAGCCTCCCAAGTAGCTGGGACCTGCCACAACACCTGGCTATTTTTTGTTGCAGTTTGGCCAGGGCCAGGTTTGAACCCGCCACCCTCAGTATATGGGGCCGGCGCCCTAACCACTGAGTCACAGGCCCTGCCCAAACCTTGTAATTTTTTTTTTTTCTAGTTAACAAGAGTAACACACAAAATGTGTAATCAAGAACACCCAGCACAGTGGATCACGCCTGTAATCCTAGCACTCTGGGAGGCCAAGGCAGGTGAATTGCCTGAGCTCATAGGTTTGATTGAGACCAGCCTGAGCAAAAGCAATATCTGTTCTCTAAAAATAGCTGGGCATTGTGGCACTTGTCTGTAGTCCCAGCTACTTGTGAGGCTGAAGCAAGAGAATCACTTGAGCCCAAGAGTTTGAGGTTGCTATGAGCTATGACAGCACGATGCTTTACTGGGGGCAACAAAGTAAGACTCTATCTCCAAAAAACACACACATAAGAGGAAAAAATAAAGAGAAAGTAATAAGTAATAAATATGTAGAGGGAAGTCCTACTTATGCATCCATCACACAATGGAAAACTTCCTAAATGGCGAAAGTCCAAATAATCTGACACCAAGCTTGGATTCTAAAATGAAATTATAGCATCAAAGTTTAAAAACACGCAGTTAGGCCAGGAGCGGTACCTCAGGCCTGTAATTTTAGCACTCTGGGAGGCCAAGGCAGATGAATTGCTTGAGCTTAAGAGTTGGAGACCAGCCTGAGCAAGAACAAGACCCGGTCTCTACTAAAAATAGAAAAATTAGGGTGGGACCCTATAATCCCATCTACTTGGGAGGCTGAGACAAGAGGATCTCTTGAGCCCAAGAGTTCAAGGTTGCTGTGAGTTATGATGACACCAAGACACTCTGACCAGTGTGACAGAGCAAGACTCTGTCTCAAAAAAAAAAAAAAAAAAAAAAAAAATGCAGTTAATATAATGTGCATAATTTCACATATAATTATTACTAAAAAATACCTTAAAAATTATTTGTGACTAAATGGATTTATAAATCAAATTGTGTCACATTTCTACTCAAAAGCAATGAGCAACAGCTCATTATTTCTCTCAGATAAAAACCAAAGTCTTTACAATGGCCTGCAGAACTCTACACCATCTGGCTCCCCATAACCTCATTTTCTCCTACTCTCCCTTCTCTGCAGACATAACTGGCCTCTTTATGGTTTACCAAACATGCCAGGCACATTACTGCTTTAAAGCCTTTGCACCGACGGATCCCTCTGCTTGAAATTCTTTTTCCCCAGATAGCCACAATTATAACTCCCTTATGTCCTTCCTGTCTTTGCTTAGAGTCCACCTCTCAATGAGGTCTTCCCTTAATACTGCCCTTAAGCCTGGGTAAAGAGGGCCTCTGCTCCGGACCCACACCTGAACGTCCTTCATATCACAAATGTTCCCTAAAATAATCTTACTTTAAAACACCTAGGTTCTTGGCCAGTGGTGGTGGCTCACACCTGTAATCCTAGCACTCTAGGAGGCAGGAGGATGGCTTAAAATCAGGACTTTAAGACCAGCCTAGTTAGGGAAGAGCAAGACCCCTATCTCTACTAAATATAGAAAAACTAGCTGGGCTAGTGGAGCCAGGCGTGGTGGCTTGCACCTATAGTTCCATAGTCTCAGCCACTCAGAAGGCTGAGGCAGGAGGATCACTTTAGCCCAGGAGTCTGAGGTTTTTATGAGCTAGGCTGAAGCACTCTAGCCCTGACAACAGAGTGAGGCTCTATTTCTGTCACTTGGGATTTGGTGCTGAGAGGTAAAATAATGTAACCCGTAACTCCAGACATCTCTTTCATAGCACCTATCAGCTTCTAACATACACATTGCAATATATATATATATATCATATATATATATTTAATATACCTTTTTATTCTGCTTATTTTATTGTCAATCCCATTTAGAGTATAGGCTCCACAAGGGCAGCAATCTTTGTCCTACTTACGATGAATCAGTGTCTGAAGTGTCTGAAAAGTGTCAGAATGGGGTACAGCACTTAGTGGGCACTTCAGAATTATTTGGATAAATATTGTAATTAACTTAGAAAATTTTGTTTAAAATCCAAATAAATATTCAAAGAATAAGTTAATTATAATTTTGAAATGAAACTGGACAACTTTAATGCCTTACTGCAATGCACTGGAACAGAAACAGACCTATGAAGTGGTTGAGGAATACAAGACTGCAATTTCAGTATCAGTAACATAGTTAAAATTATACAGACCACTAAAATTATATATTTGACTAAAGACCAACCAATTGCTATATTTAAAATTTAGAGACACACAAATTGGTTTTGAAGTGCTTAATTTCTTAGTATGTATATGAATCTTTAAAAAACGTGCTTCTTCATAGGAACCTTGACCCTATTTAATAAATGGTGCTGCGAGAGCTGGAATTCCACATGTAAAAGACTGAAACTGGACCCGCACCTTTCTCTACTTACAAAAATTGATTCAAGATGGTTGAAAGACCTAAATTTAACGCATGAAACAATAAAAATCCTCAAAGAAAGCATAGGAAAGTCCAGCGTCCAGGTAATTTTTTTTCGGTTGTTGGCCCCTGGTGGCCCCTCCCCGACTGAGCAAAGCACCCCCTGGCTGGGCCCACCGCCACCATGAAGAAATTCTTCCAGGAGATCAAAGCCGATATCAAGTTCAAGAGCACGGACCGGGTCAAAAGCTCACAGAGTCTGTGGGGGAGAAGACCCCTAGAGAGAAACCCAACCAGCCAACCCTCAGACAGACCCGCCAGGGACCCACTGATGAGGCACAGATGGCAGCTGCCGCTGCCCTGGCCAGGCTGGAGCAGAATCAGCCCAGGGCACGGGGCCCCACATCACAGGACTCCATCCGGAACCAAGTGCAAAAGGAACTTAGAGCTGAAGCCACTGTCAGTGGGAACCCGAGGTTCTAGGAACCAATGTGGTACTTGAGTCCGAAGAGGAAGGCTCAACCCAGTTGGCAGTGCCCGGCGTGTATTTCACCTGTCTACCCACTGGGGCCACCCTGAGGAAGGTCCAGCATGATGCCCGCATCAGAGAGGCCATTCTCTCACACTTTGCCACTGACCCAGTGGCTGCCTCCATCATGAAGATCCACACGTTCAACAAAGATGGAGATAGGGTGAAGCTGGGCGTGGACACCATTGCCAAGTACTTAGACAACATCCACCTGCATCCTGAGGAGGAGAAGTACCAGAAGATCAAACTACAGAACAAGGTGTTCCCGGAGTGCATTAACCGTCTGGAAGGGGTCCATGAGTTTTTTGAGGCCATCGGGTTCCAGAAGGTGATGCTGCCAGTTCCTGATCAGGAGGGCCCTGAGGAGTTCTGTGTGCTGAGTGAGGCAGTGCTGGCCCAGCCCCAGAGCCTAGAGAAGCACCCAGAGCAGCTGCTGGCCGCAGAGCACATGCAGGCCGCACTGAAAAGCCAGTGCCGGGTCTTCCGGCCATCACCCCTGGCCTCACAGTTTGACCTGTCTGTGGACTTCTTCAACCTCACAACAGAGGAGATCAAGCGGGAGCAGAGGCTCAGGTCGGATGCCGGGGAGCGGCTGAGCGTGCTGCGTACCAAGGCCCTGCGGGAGAAGGAGGAGCAGTCGGAGCTAGACAAGTAACACCCACACTGCTGCGAGTGCGCCTCCCTGATGGCTGCCTGCTGCAGGGGACCTTCTATGCCCGTGAGCGGATGGCAGCAGTCTACGGATTTGTCAGGGAGGCCTTGCAGAGTGACTGGCTGCCTTTTGAACTGCTGGCCTCAGGAGGGCAGAAGTTGTCGGAGGAGGAGAACCTGGCCTTGAACGAGTGCGGGCTGGTGCGCTCAGCTCTCTCGACTTTCTTGTGGGATGCGGCTGTGTTGGAGGATGTCAAGGCTGCGGGGGCCAAGCCAGACTCATCCATCCTGAAGTCTGAGCTGCTGTCAGCCATGGAGAAGCTCTCATAAAATAAAAGCAGGGTTGGCCTCAGCCACATGGTCTGTCTTGTGCTCACCCTGTCCTCATCCCCATGGAACCTCCAGCCACTTCTGGAAACACATGCCCTGCTCCAGGGACAGAGGAGGGGTGCTGGCTGGCTGGGGAGCTCTGATGGCAGGGGAAGGTGTGGAGAAGCCCAAGTACCCTAAAGCAGGGACAGGGGCAGCACCAAAGCTGAGTCCTTCACCCAATGCTCAGTGGTTGCTCAGACCTCAGGGTGTCTCCCTTAGCAGGTCTGCAGCATGGCCTGGTTCCGAGTGTCATAGATGCTGTGGGGAATACTGGTAACACTACTCAATTATGAAACCAAATAAATACCATGTTTGACTATGGAAAAAAAAAAGAAAAAGAAAAGAAAAGAAAAAAAAAAAAGAAAGAAAGAAAGCATAGGAAAAACACTGGAAGATATTGGCCTGGGGAAAGACTTCATGAAGAAGACTGCCATGGCAATTGCAACAACAACAAAAATAAATAAATGGGACTTCATTAAACTGAATAGCTTCTGTACAGCTAAGGAGACAACAACCAAAGCAAAGAGACAACCCACACAATAGGAAAGGATATTTGCATATTTTGAATCAGACAAAAGCTTGATAACTAGGATCTATAGAGAACTCAAATTAATCCACATGAAAAAAGCCAATAATCTCATATATAAATGGGCAAGAGAAATGAATAGAATCTTCTCTAAAGATGACAGACGAATGGCTAACAAACATATGAAAAAATGTTCATCATCTGTATCTATTAGAGAAATGGAAATCAAAACCACCCTGAGATACCATCTAACCCCAGAGAGAATGGCCCACATCACAAAATCTCAAAAATGCAGATGCTGGCATGGATGTGGAGAGAAGGAAACACTTTTGCACTGCTGGTGGGACTGCAAACTAGTACAACCTTTTTGGAAGGAAGTATGGAGAAATCTCAAAGCACTCAAGCTAGACCTCCCATTTGATCCTGCAATCCCATTACTGGGCATCTACCCAGAAGGAAAAAAATCCTTTTATCATAAGAACACTTGCACTAGACTGTTTATCGCAGCTCAATTTACAATCGCCAAAATGTAGAAACAGCCTAAATCCCTACCAACCCAGGAATGGATTAACTAGCTGTGGTATATGTATACTATTCAGCCATTAAAAAGAATGGAGACTTTACATCTTTCGTATTAACCTGGATGGAAGTGGAAGACGTTATTCTTAGTAAAGCATCACAAGAATGGAGAAGCATGAATCCTATGTACTCAATTTTGATATGAGAACAATGAATGACAATTAAGGTCACGATGGGGGTGGGGGAAGGGGAGAGCAGAGAGAGAAAGAAGGAGGAGGGGTGGGGAAAGGAAGAGCAGAGAGAGGGAAGGAGGGAGGGGGTGGGGCCTTGGTGTGTGCCACACCTTCTGGGGGCAAGACATGATTGCAAGAGGGACTTTACATAACAAATACAATCAGTGTAACCTGGCTTATTGTACCCTCAATGAATCCCTATCAATAAAAAAGAAAAAAAAAAAAAGAATATTTTTTAAACCAAATGCTGTGATGACACAAGCCAGTGGTCATGATGTGATGTTAAGTAAAAAGGTCAGGAACTACAGCTGCATGTGTAATACGTAGCCAGATATGCAGCTTAAAAAATATACACATGTAGGGAATATAAAACCCTAAACAACATTGCTCTCTTTCTTTGTCTTTGGAATTGAGGATAATTTCTGTATTTTTCTTTATTCTTTGCATATACTTAAGTTTTGTAATCAGAAAAGCAAAAGCAAGATATTTAAAAAGCAGTTACAGTGCCCATCTGGAGTCCTCACCATGTATCAATCTGCCTTTGTTGTTTCCGTGAACAAGCACTAAAAAGCTCTCCCAGGGGGCTGGTCCCCACTCTCTGCCTGTACCCACAGTCTGATCATTTGGGTCCAGCTCCTCCCAGAAGGATGCCTGGGAGCCAAAGCCACTTCCTGCCTGACTCCCTGCTGTTCTGGTGCCTCTCCGATTCCTTCTCAGCACAGGCCCTCTGACCAAAGCCCGTGCTCCGGTCCTTTTGTGCAACTCTTCTTTGAAATGTTCTTAGTAAGAGCACCCCATGTGCACAGACCTTTCTTTCTCATCCTTCTAACACCCCTATGAAGTATGTGTTCAGTTTAACAGATGAGAAAACCGAGCTCAAAAGAACTGAAGCCACTTGCCCAAGACCATAGAAAGAATAAGTGGCAACGTCAGATCTCTTTAATCCTCAAGTTCATATCCCCTACCTGCTTCATGGTCTTTAATGGTCAAAGATTTGAGGCCATGGCATCCTGCAGCCTCTTCTCTGACAGCCCAGCTGCCCTCCCTGCTCAGCCCATCCTGAGTCCTGCCCCCACCTCCGTGCAAGCCCCCACCCCAGCCTCCTCCACTCCCATCAGCCCACCACACACTTACGAGGCCCCCAGAATCTCTGCCTGCAGACTATGGCAGATGATGATGGAGGAGGCGTTTGAGGCATTGTAACTCTCAAGAGAAGAGAATAGCAAATGAGATAGGGAGGCTTGACGAAGTGACAGTGAGAAGCTCAAAAAAGGGACTCCTGAAGTTGACACCATTTGATCAAAAGAGATCAAATTCCAAGTGACAGGAAACACTGTGCTGATATGACTTTAAAATTGTGTTAATAGCTTCAACCTTTTCCCCAGCCAACATGAAAACAAAAAGTACTTCTCATTGTACTGGGGGAAGATGTGGGAGAACTTGAAATTGGGTCAGCAGTGCCCGAAAACTCTAGAAGCTTGAGGCTGCACGTGGGACTCTGCAGAAGCGTCCTGTGGGCGTCATTGTCACATACAGGGATTCTTACCTCCTGTGCAGCAAGCCTGCTGGAGGCCACTGGATGGGAAGAAGGGGGTGGGTCTGTAGATGCCCTGCATTTATACAGACAAGGGCCCCCCACCTGGTCACTGATGCGCATCGTGTAGAAATACTTAATACTTGCAAGTCATTTTAGGACCTCTGGACAAAAATCCTAAAAAAGCAGACTCCTGTTGGAGGAAGAGATTTTCCCCCTGAGGTGTGTCCACTGCTGTCGATCCACCACGCTTGTATCAGCTCAGGAGAGCAGACTGGACACCTCACTCCCAAATTCCGTGTTCAGTGGCTTCACATTGGCAGCCTGCAACCCCTCCTGGTGGAGACATTTATACCACAGAAATTGGCACAGGAGATAAATCAGGACTATTTTTCTTCTTAAATGCTCCCATCCTCAAGGTTCCCTCATCTGACCACTTTGCCTTGCAGATGTCTGTGTCTCCTCAAACTCTGCCTAAGCTAATGACTCCTACGTCTACCCACCCCCAACCTCAGCCTCTTTCCTGGGTTCTAGACACAAGCTTGGATGCATTTTGAATACTTTTTCTTCCTAAAAACCAACCTTTTTTCCTAGCGCCCATTCTGGTGAATGACACTATTTTCCGTGTGGTCAGATCCTGAGAATCAACCTGGGCACGTTCCACTTCTTGACTCTGGTCAGCCATGGAGTCCCACTAATTCCACGTCCACCGTGCCTTCAGCCTCCCTTCCATTTCCCTGTGACCGCCCAGATCCAGTCCCTCCTTGTGTCTAAGCTGCTTTTAGTGAAAACTTCCTTCTCTCCATGTCTACACTATGATCAAAATGGTTTGAATTGAATGGTAACTTTACTGCTTTAACTGCTCCAAGGGTTCAGTATGGAGCTGTGGCCACACCCTACGACATTCAAAGTCATCTGTGATCTGGGCCCTGCCCACTCCCCAGTGTCACCTGCCAAGAGCCCTGTACCCACGGGTGGTAATAACAACAGTGTGAAAATAATGCAGCTCCTGGAGGCTCGTTGGTGTGCTGAGCCTCTGTGCACAAGCACGGAACCATCATATCACATACACTGCTCACATGGTGACCTTCTGCTCATCTTGGAGACCCAGCTCAGTCATCCCTTTTCCGGTAAGTTTTCTCTGAACTACCCTGTGCACCTCAAGAGAATTCGACCATGGCTTCTTTCCCGCTCCCACTGGAATTGTGTGTACTTAATACTACTAAGTGTTTAGACCAGTGATTTTCAACCAGTATGCTGTGGTGCACTAGTGTGCCATGAGAGGATCTTAGGTGTGCCGTGAAAAATTTTAAAGATCATTAATTAAATTATTTCCAAAACTAGCTCAAACCACAGTAAGTATATTCATTTTTTTCACTCTTTTTTTTTTTATCAACATAATTTAAGTGTGCCATAGAAGTTCAATCACGGGTTCAAGTGTGCTGTGAGATTTAAAAAAAAAAAAAAGGCTAAGGAACACTGGTTGAGACTACCTGGGGTGATGCATCTGTGTCTGGGTGAGATCTTTGAAGGCTGGGCAGTGTTATTCATGCTGGCTTTTCTATTGCATAGCCAAGGGAGTGTCTTACCAAAGGAAGAAGGCCTGAAGATTCATGACGTCCACCAGGGACTGCCAAGACCTCAAGCTCAGGAATCTTGCCATGGAAATATCTCTGTCATGAAGAGAATCAGGAAATCCTCCTGGGAACCAAGGCAGGACAGTCAGCTCCTGGGCTTCACAGGGCCTCTGCTTGCTAAAAGTGCTACCTGGGAAAGCAGGGAGAGAATTCAAGAGTTCTGAAGCTAAATGCAACAGAAAATCCTTAAAATTCTCAAAGCCTTTCATACAGTAGATGTCTCACTTCTGGTACTTTGTCTTTCTTTTTAATCATTGCCTTAGGCTATTGCTATGTGTACAAGATATTCACAAGATGCTTCCATATAGCCGTCATTCATTAAACATCACAAGCATAAATTCACATATATATGCACATGTGCACATATGTAGTTTCCACAGTACTAATAAATGGAATATATTGTTGAATGTATTAGTTCAATGTCAAAAATTATGGTTGGAATACAAAGTGTTTCTATTTGAAATCAAAGTTCTAACACATCCTGTGCTCACCACCGTGGGTCATCTCATGTACCCTGAGTTATAAAAGTGCCCATTTTGGAAGGTACTGATCTATGATACCAAAATTCTGGACAGATCCCATGTTCATAACTGAGCCTGGGTGCCATGCCTATGTTCCTGCAACCCCACCACCAGATGTGAAGGGCATCCTGCAGAGCACAGAAGTGATTCACTCCTGGCTATATGTCTTCGGACAAATGGCTTCACTTCTCTGAGTCTCAGTTTTTCCATCTGTGAAATCTGATAATAATCATTCCCTAGCAGGAATGCTGGGGGAATCTGAATGACCCTCTGTTCCCATTCATCGTAAAACCCTAGCCCACAAATGGTGCCTATTCCTGAAATATTAGGAAATTGTTTAGAATCTTTAATATATTTATGAAAAGTTTATAAAAATATGGAAAATACTTATGAGATGTTCATTGAAAATGTTCCCAAGAGACATGAACAAAAACTTTTCTGATGGGGACAGAAGAATGGCCAAGAAATGCATGAGAAAACACTCATCATCCCCAATCACCAGAGAAATGTAATCAATACCACTATGAGGTATCATCTAACTTCAGTGAGAACAGCCACATCACAAGGTCCCAAAGCAGCAGATGCTGGCGTGGGTGCAGAGAGAAGGGAACACTCACGCACTGTTGGTGGGACTGCAAACTAGGACAGCCTCTGTGGGAAGAAGCATGGAGATTCTTCAAGAACTAGAAGTAGACCTATCATTTGATCCTGCAATCCCACTGCCAGCTGTTTACCCCAAAGAAAAAAAGTCATTTGATCCTAAAAGCATTTGTGCTAATGTGTTTACATCAGCTCAATTCACAATCATAAGGGTGCAGAAACAACCCAGTTCCCTTCAACACATGAATGAATTAATTGTGGTGTATACAAATCATGGAATACTATTCAGTCTTTAAAAAGATAGGGATTCTGTATCCTTTGTAACAACCTGAATGGAATTGGAGACCATTCTTTTAAGCAAAGTATCAGAAGAATGGAAAAACAAACACCACATGTACTCAGTACTAAATTGGAACTAGTAGATTAATATCTACATGCTTACCAGAGAGAAAAACTCAATGAAATACAAATGGTGTTGGGGGTGGTACTGAGCAAGTTCCCACCCAGTGGGTATAATACACGTGTCTATTGCTCACTTTCTGGATGTAGAGCACAACTACAACTTGGACTCTAACCTTACAAAAGCAAACTGTATAACCTAATTGTACGTATCCCAAATTAATCTGAAATTAAAAAAAGAAAGAGGAAACGCACCCATTGCAAAATGATACCAATCAGGGAGAGCTGCACATCTGCACGGGGCAGAGGAAGGGAGGAGTCCATGAAAGTGTTTACATCGAGAGAACTGTCTACCCCAATTTTTCCTTTCTGCTGTTACATAGTTGTATTTTCTTTTTAAAAGAAAACTTAAAAAGAATGAAGACCAGAGGAGGAAAAGAATAAAAATCCAGGGTGCCAAGGTTTTGAGGGTGAGCAAAGGTTCTGTGGGGATGAACCCTGTGTCTAAGGAACTGCCCTCCAGTGCATAGGGGCAGAAATGAATAAGAAAGTTTCAAATAGTGCTGGGATCTATGAAAGAAATAAAAGAGGTCACAGAGTGTAGAGCACAGCAGGGTCAGCTGTGACCACATCCTCTCTGGGTAGATGACATTTGGGCTAAGATCTGAAGGATGCAAAGAATCCAGCCATGAAAACCCAGGGACAGAGGGTTCCAAGTGTGGGTCCAGGTGCCAGGCAGGAAGGAGCTGAGGGTGCTCAGAACCTCTGTGGGCATTGCGCTGTACCTCTGACCCTGCACACGCTGAGGTGGCACTGGAACATGGATGGCTCATCTCCTTGTGCATTTCTGATACCCTTGACCTGTTCAAGGAACAAGAGTGGCAGATGCCATCATAGTGAAGGCAAGAACCTCATTCCAAGCACAGGGCCTTTCTCAGTAGCTGGATTTCTTGCTCCCGGTGGCAGAGGCTGACCCCCATACAGAACCTGTGTGAATATGTCAACCACCTGGTCATCAGGGGCCAAATCAGATGTGGGGGCTTTGGGATGATAAAGATGCTACAGACACAGACCTGGAAGGGTCTGGAAGGGTCTGGAATGCCCCCAGATGCTCAGCCCCTGACCTCATATAGACCTCAGCTCCAGTGTGGCCTGGTCAGAGGCCCCGCACTCCAGCCCCTGCCCCCTCAACTTCCCTTCTCAGCACTCCTGGGCACCTGCCATACTGGTGGGAGGACATGTTTGCAGCCACCTCTGGCACCTGGACAGAGCGTTCCATGGGCAGGAACAGAGTTTTTCCTGCTATTTCCCCAGCTCCTAGAAGAATGCCTGGCCCACTACAGAGTAAGTAACATTCTCCTTGTGCTAAGGCCTCCCTTGCAGTGTCATGCCTCTGTGCCTTTCTCTGAAAGAGAAAAGAGCAAGAGACACTTCCATGTGAAATCACAAACAAAATATGCATCCAATGAGCTATTTTTTAAGGACAAGGTAATAAAACGTCCATCCTATGTTTTGGTGAGCCTCACTCTCAGAACCCCTCAGCGTGTGTAGTGATGTTTCAAAGTATTAACTGAGGTGCTTTCCCGTATCTCTGCCCTCAGAAAATATCCCTCTGTGTCCTGAGGGCTGCACTGCCCACCCTCAGTCAGACAGTTCCCCGTGAATCTACCCCCTCTTTGAGTGGTGGAGGTCACCGTGGAATCAGAGAACCCAAGTCCCCTGTTTGTATCTTTTATGTTCAATGCCAGTGCTAAGTACAAACCGAGCAATTCCGCACACAGGATTGCACAGGCTGGAAGGCGACAAGGCTGCGAGGGAGCTCCCAGGACTGGACCCCAGCCCTGGACGAGGTCATAGAGACTTGCAGAAGCCAGGTCAGAGGAAAGCAAGGACTGGGATCAGTTTGAAAGAAGAAATGCTGCCTGATCCTTTTTCGGAGGCCTGCCCCGCCTTCTCAGCTCTGTGATGGGAGAGTTATTCTCTATGCCCCTCGTACAAAGGATGGACCCTAAGCAGCAGGAAAAAAAACACAGGAGGAAAAGTGCAGAATGAGTTCAAGACCCCGTAGGGGTGGAATACTCCTCCACAATTATGTCCATTTTGGAGAACAAAAAAAATGAGACTCAGAGAAGCTAAATGTCTTGTGTAAACCAGGCATCTAGTGATGGGTGTCTTTGACTCCAGAGTTTCTAAGATTTCCACCTCACTTTATCAAGAGGTGACACAAATCAAATTCATTTGCTAACAATAGAAAAAGGTGGTCACACCCATTAGTGATACTTCAAGGGAGCCGAGGATGGAGTTTCTGAGGGATGCACTGGCGGTTTCCCAGATGACCACCAGAGGGCACCAGCACTACACGGACCCTCCCCACCTACTGGTCCGGGTGGGCTGGCTGAGGAGGAAAGGCCTCCTTCCAGCCAGGCTCCAGGGCCAGCCACCAGTTTGCCCTTTTCCTCACTTCATTTCCTTATTCCAGTCCTCGTTCACAGCCTATCACACTGTAGGTGTAAGAATGAGTAAGACTTGCTGGTGAACAAGGCCTGGAAGTCTCAAGTCCCCATGGACAAACCACAAGTCAAAACTTGGATTTCTATAATCAGGGGCCATCTCCCCCAGCACCATCTAAGATGCCCTTTACCATGCAGGTTCTCAGGTCGGCTCCATGGAACCAAACTAAGGTAGGGCCACGGAGTCTGCATTTATCCCAAATTTAGAGGATTCTGAAGCCAAATCAACTTTGAGAACTGCTGCATTTTACCACTCAAAGCACATGATCCTGAGCCAAACTTGCCAATTTGTTGTAAGGCTCCAGGAGGGGAAGCCATTTGCCCTAAACTGCACAATCATGAGCAGTGAGGGCAGGATCCAACCCCAGGCCCATGCGGTTCATGTAGCTGGTAGACTCTGCTGAGCTTTAGTGAGGTGTGGTCTCCAAGGGGTACTCATCTCTAAGCAGTACTCCTTAAAGACCAAAGCCCTTCTATCTGGGTCTCAGTTGCCTCACAGAGCTATAATGGGAGGGCCCTAAGAATGAGACTTTTGTGTGTGAGGGGATTTTCCTTTGCACTTTTTCCTGCCAAACTTCTGGGGTTCAAATTAGAAATTCCTTTGGGTGTGGCTGCCTAGTGTTCAGGGGTCTCCTTTGTAGAACATTCCAAATGAGCTTTTCTCATTTCTGCAGTGTTAAAAAAGAAGCAGGACCGTGGGCTTCTTCATCCACAAGAAAATGGAAGGTAAGTAGTTCTGAGGTTCAGATTTACTCTGAATACTCAGTAGAGGAACTCAGGAAAGGTAGGGCTTCAGTCGTGAAAAAGAAAGAGAGAGGGGGACAGAGACAAAGTGAAAAATAGAGAAAGAAGAACTGGAGAGCCATGAACAGAGGTCTGGAGGTGTTTGAGCAAGTCCAGACTGGGAACCACATGCAGCCAGACCCAAATAGGGAAGTTGCTGGGACTTCTGGAGCAGTGTCTCTAAGCTGTTGGGACATATGAGCACATACAACAAGGGGAAGCGAGGTCACAACAGTTGTTGCTATGGAAACAAAGTGGTCTTGAGGGGAGTACACAGAGAAAATGCCCACACCAGCCCACCTGCTGCCTTGTTTTGTGGCTCTGAAAACTACAAATGAGGGGGTAGCTTTTGGTATTTTGATCTGGTTTATGGATCTTAGGGGGCTATTTTGGCTCATTTCTAGCCTTCTCCAAGAAAATAGGATGTGTTGAAGGAACAGAGAGCCTTCGGGCAGGCAGACTTCCCTAGAAGTCATCAAATATCAAAGGGTAGTCAGAAAGGTGGCATCTAGTGGGCATAAATTATAGACAAGCATATTTAAATTGCACAAAATTTGATTCAACCAAATTCAAGCTTCTATATAACCTCCTAACCAGGAGAGATTGGGAGATGACTGGGAGATGACTTGGGGGGTTATATTGATGAATTGTTTTAATAGTTATGTACTTATTTTAAGGCAAAGAGGAGAAAAATTACATGTATTTCCATCTTTTTATTTACTCCAGTAAAACAAAATTTTATTTTTCAGAAAATTTATCTGTACTTTTAAGTTAATTGATAGGAAGTATCATTTTAAATATTACTTAATGATACATAGGAAATATTTTAAATATTACTTACTTCATAATCACATTGGGATGGAGTTTGGGAAACACTGAGCTATTTGGTGTTTATTTGTTAACACAGGCAGTTACTATAAGAAGCAAGCCCCTCGTGTCAGTGGTTGTGGGGTCTGTTAAAGTGGCCCCTATTAAATCCAAGTATTCATACTTTCATGTAGCCCTCTTGCCTTGAATCAGGCTGGTCCTGTAACCTGCTCTCACCTACAGGATGCAGTGGGAGTGATGCTTCATCTGTTCTTCTGCGAGACGGCTTGGCACATTCTACTTTTGCATTCTTGGGAACCTTCATAGAAGTCTGGCTATGATGGTGGAGAAACCAATGAAGAGCCACATGCGGAAGATATAGAGGGGCAGAGGTCTTGCAGCTACATGGAAAGAGAGGGAGGGCCAATGTTCAAGTGTCCAACTGACCCAGCCCCCAGCCAACCCACAAGCTGATGAGTAACCACAGTCACGACCAGCAGAGGAATGTCCTAGGTACCATATATACTCGAGTATAAGCTGAGTTTTTTGGGCACAAAATTTGTGCTGAGTTCGGGTTTTTCAGCACAAATTTGTGCTGAAAAAACTCTGCTTATACTTGAGTATATACGGTAAGTCTATCCTATATGAAGAACTGCATGCAGTTAAAAATGGATATTTAGATGATGGTGGACAGGACAGACATGTAGCCCACCTCTCCCAAGCCATTAGGTGAGAGGAAAGGGGGTCTGGATCTTTCCTGTGTGTGGATTATTGGTGTGGATGGACAGCTGGAGACACTCAGCTGACTGGCAGATTGCTATTATATATATGAGGGGTAATTTAAAACCACGACTCTGTTGTAGAGATTCTTCCCTGCTTGGCTGTGCTGGCCAGCAGGCCCCTCCCTTACAGAGTACAGTAGCTTGCAAATGCTGACAAAACCCAATTGAAGAATATTTATTCCTGAACTGAGGGAGGCATCCGAAAGGAGAGCCACTCAAAACCACGGGGAGCTGGGCAACCTGTTGGACAATTGAAGGGAAGGGATCCCTCCTGGGAAACAGACATTTTGAACTACCCAAAAGGGCAGTCACCTTTCCACAGAGGGGGAATTGAACAGGAGGGATTGAACAGACTCGGAGCATTCCTGCTGGAGAATGTTGGAGGGGGTTGGTGGTTCAGGCTGGGTGGCGAACTGGTGGGTCCCAATCCAAAAGGGAAACTCTGAACTATAAAACTCAGAATAAGGTCCCCAAGTGCTCCAGCCGTGGGAACTGGCTACAGCCACTAAAGCCGCGGACCACCAGCAACCTCATGAACCCAGCAGCACCCTTCCCCACAGCCGATTGCAGTCGCCAGTTTGCTGGAGAACCTGGGAGCAGAATGGAAAGATTTAAGAAGTGTGGACTCCTGCACTGAGTGGGAAGGTCAGTCACGAATGCTGTCTGGAGCAGAACAGCCAAGGTTACAAAATATTTAGATGACACACTTTTACAGAAACTCCAAAATGGCGATGGGCCATGGAAGGTGATTACCATGGTAACAGTATAAACAGTGAATCAGGTATGAGCCTGGGAACCACTCACAGCGCCACCTGGTGTCCGGTAAGTATATTGCAGTATGAATATATTCCTACGAATGTTAATCCCTACATCATACATATAGATGTATATACGTATATTTCTACATACAAGAATAATATTTTTGTAGTTGGTGCCCTTCTTTTTTTTCTTTTTTGTTTTTGTTTTGTTCTGATTTTTCCTCACCATTTTCTTGGAGGAGCTTTCGTTAATTTTTTATTATTACATTTTATACAGATATATTTTTTATTTCTA
>CAUYPK010137815.1:0-16071 GCA_963574355.1 Loris lydekkerianus
ACTTGCACTGACCCCTGGCATGTGGACGATTGCCCGGAGAGCTACTGCGAGCCCCCCTGCTGCGCCCCCAGCTGCTGTGCCCCAGCCCCCTGCCTGACCCTGGTCTGCAGCCCAGTGAGCTGTGTGTCCAGCCCCTGCCAACCAGTCTGCACCAGCTCCTGCACACCCTCGTGCTGCCAGCAGTCTAGCTGCCAGCCGGCTTGCTGCACCTCCTCCCCCTGCCAGCAGACCTGCTGTGTGCCCGTGAGCTGCAAGCCCGTCTGCTGTGTGCCCGTCTGCCCTGGGGATTCCTCTTCATGCTGCCAGCAGTCTAGCTGCCAGCCGGCTTGCTGCACCTCCTCCCCCTGCCAGCAGGCCTGCTGTGTGCCTGTGAGCTGCAAGCCCGTCTGCTGTGTGCCCGTCTGCCCTGGGGATTCCTCTTCATGCTGCCAGCAGTCTAGCTGCCAGCCGGCTTGCTACACCTCCTCCCCCTGCCAGCAGGCCTGCTGTGTGCCCGTGAGCTGCAAGCCTGTCTGCTGTGTGCCCGTCTGCTCTGGGGAGTCCTCTTCATGCTGCCAGCAGTCTAGCTGCCAGCCGGCTTGCTGCACCTCCTCCCCCTGCCAGCAGGCCTACTGTGTGCCCATGAGCTGCAAACCTGTCTGCTGTGTGCCCGTCTGCTCTGGGGATTCCTCTGTGTGCTCCCAACA
Source organism: Loris lydekkerianus (assembly GCA_963574355.1). Classification (NCBI taxonomy): domain Eukaryota; kingdom Metazoa; phylum Chordata; class Mammalia; order Primates; family Lorisidae; genus Loris; species Loris lydekkerianus. Next base: position 687 of record CAUYPK010137815.1, read on the forward strand.
GTCTAGCTGCCAGCTGGCTTGCTGCACTCTCACCCTGTGCAAGCAGTCCTGCTGCACTCCTGTCTACTGCAAGCCTGTATGTTGCAAGCCCATGTGCTGTGTACCTGTCTGTGTTGGGGCCACCCCCTACCCGGCCCTCTCCTGCTGCCGGCCCAGCCCCTGCCCCTCTTCCTGCTGCAAACTCTCCTCCTGCGTGTCCCTCCTCTGCCGCCCTGTGTGCAGATCTGCCTGCTGTGTCCCCACATCCTCCTGCCAGCCGTGCTGCCCCTGCCCAGCCTCCAGTGTATCCCTCCTCTGCCGCCCAGCCTGCTCAAGCCTCTTCTCAAGCCAGAGGTCCAGCTCTTGATGGGCATGTTTCCAGTGCCCACTGGGCGCCTGGGCCACCACCCCTCCACTGCTGACCTCTCAGCTGCTTCAATGTTACCTTTTCCCCTCCATGCTTGACAACCCCTCCACCATCCCACCTCATTCTGAGGGGCTCCCCAGCACCTCAAGAAGACCCTGCCCCCGTTCCTCCTGGGACCTTTTTTCACCATCCAGGCTCAGTGGCCTCACTTCAGCTACTCCTGGGGCCCTCTCAGCCAGTGCCAGGACCGTGCTTGCTGCCCTGATAAATCCCTACACACATGCTGCTGTCCTCTGAACTCTGGATCATCTCTGACTGAGCTGTGCTCCCATCCTGCAGGAGGCTCAGAGCCCACACACCCATCCCTCAGGCCACCTGTGCTGGCCTACCCTGTGCTGCATCCCCACAGCACCTGTGCCAGAGCCAGAAGGGTCAACACTAGCAGAGCCTCTCCCAGGAATACCTGCAAGTGGGTCCCAGAGGTAATAGCAGCAGGCACAACAGTGGGGCTGCCCAGTAGCCTGGGGTGGGGTCAGCCAGAGGAAGGGTCCCTCCCAGGAAACCCAGCCCTCACCTGGCCCATCCTGGCTGCCCCAGCATGTCCTGCTCCCCAGCCCTACATCCACTCTGTCTGCAGTCTCTTGCTCAAGCCATGAATACCCTGAGTCTTTTTCCAACACAAAAATAAATGAAACTGAACTCCATCTCCCACACCCCTCCCGGCTCAGCAGCTGCCCTGAACCCCTGAAAATGGCTCTCAAAGACCTACTTTATACCCTGCTCCTTCCCCCATCACATGCCCTTCCTGCCACCTTGACCACTGGCCAGGACCATCCCTGACGCCAACCTCAGGTTCTCGCTGACTCCGGACACAGAGCTGACTCCCAGGCTTCAGGACGGTGTCCTGTTCCCCTCCCACCTCCCATCCCCTCTGTGCCTGTCATGGACCAACTTTCTCCCACCGCCCTGCTCTGGTTTGGGGCTCCCCCAGCCTGGATGCCCTCCCAGGCACCACACCTACTACAGCTGCAGATGGTTGTGCCCCCTCTCTGAGGCTGAACTCTCTCCCCTGCCACACCATCCTCCTGGCCTGGGCATCTCTGGGATCTGTACTGCCTCTCGCCACCCTCACATCCCCAGTGAAATGTGGCCTTTCTGATCACCTAATAGAGGACAACAAACCATCAGAAAGTGAGAGAAGCAGACTCACAGCACACAACTGTCCCTGTGAAGAGACATTCCCAGCCCGCTACTCTTTGCTATAATTAAACACCGACCTGAGGTGTCCCTCCCTCAGCCTGGATGAGCCCTCAGGGACAGCAAGATGCAAGCTCCGGCCCGCCCTCTCCATTAGTTCCTGCCAAAAACCAGATGCCCAGGACTCTGATAGGCCGCCACCCAGAGAAAAGAGGCCTGTAGCAGCTGTGCAGTCTGTGGAGAGGGACACAGCAGTCTGCAGGAGGGACCTGGTGCCACCCTCACAGATGCCCAGCGGCTTCTCCGGAAGGCACCTTCCCTCCCCCACTCCCTCCTTTCTCTCTTTCTCAAAATAATAAACCTTTTACTGCTTTTCATCCTAATGCTTGAGTGAGAAATCTTTCTCAGCCCATGAAGTGAGGCCCCACCTCTACACCCAGTCCACATAACTTTGTCCCTGGTGTGCTCTGCTGGCCTCTGGGTCGCTGCAGGGGCCAGCAGAGGCCAACAGCCAGCTCCTAGGTGGCCTCCCCTCCCTCTTGGACCCTGGACTTTTACTCAAATGTCCAATCCTGTCTGGCTGTGGCTGGGAAGGTCAGCCTGGCTGCGGTGAGGTCAAGGGGAAAGAGGCCAGAAGGTAGGTGGCCCCAGGACCCCACACTATGAGGTTCGTTGGGGCCATTAGGGATGAGGCCTCCACATTTCCCAGATCCCCAAGCGCCTCATGCCAGCCCCCACTCCCACCAGAGCTGCTCCCTAGCCTGCTGTCTCTTGCCTCCCCACTGATGTCAGTGCCACCCCCAGCTCCTGCTGTGGAGCCAGGTGGGAGCAAGTGAGGTCCTCCTGGCCACAAACCCATGAAGCCCAGTTTGTCCAGTGCCACCCCAAAAAAGGGGTTCCCCAGAGAGCCTTCAGCAGAGAGCAGGGCCCCCCTCCCAACCAGAACTGGACCCATGTAAATGGACAGAAAGACCAGCCCTACAACTCTCCAGCTTCCTACCTCCTGAGGCCTGTGGAGGCAGGTGGGGGGGTCCTGACGCCTGCTTCCCTGGGGTACTCCACCTCATCCCCCACAGCTCGCTGGGGGATCCTGCTATGGAAGAGAGAGTGAGAGAATTCAGGTCCCCAGCTCCCCACTGTTAAGGTCAGAAATTTTCTGGGACTCACCACTGTGGGCTGCCAGTGGAGAGTTCTCTAAGATGTCAGCAGTCCCCCTCTGCTCACGTTCCTCTCCCACCCAGGCAGCGACTGGGGGCCCCCAACCTCCGTGTGCTCTTAGCACCCCTGGATGGCTAGTAAAATCCACGGGCTCCTCCTCAGAAACATGTTTTTAAATGCATAAAATATAATACAGCAGATTTCAAAGGAGACACCCACACCCCGAAGCCCCTCTGAGGACAAAGACTGGAAAATACCGGCTTTCACATCATGTCCAATCGACCCCCCACCCGGCGCTCGGGTTTCTCATCGCAGCTGGGGGTCCGGAGAGGCAGCAGGTGGGGCCTCAGTGTAGACTTGGCTACACTGGATCCGGAGGCGCGGGGCGTGGGGGCAGAGAGGCTGGGCGAGCGCCCCCTACCGGCGCGGGGGGCTTCCAGGCATAAACGCGAGTTAGGGACCGCCGGGTACAGCCCAGGACTACATTTCCGCGGCTCCCCGAAACTGGGCCGGACCCAGAGAGAATTGGGCAACCCCCCACTCCTTGCCACCACTCCAACACTGAGGTCTGAGCCAGGATCTCCTAATCCACCCAAGAGGGTGTGGGAGCGGAAGCGGAGAGGAAGGGTGGGACAAGGAGGACGCGAGAGCAGGGGTGCGGGAGAAGTGAAAGGGGTGGAGGGGCGTGGTGGGAGGAGAGGAAGTGGGAGAGGTGGAAGGGGAGGAGCTTGGAGCCCGGGATGCGAGAAAAAGGTGGGAGAGGTGAAGGGCGCGGTGGGAGGGACAGAAGAGTTGGAAAGGGCGGGGACAAGGGCCGGTGGTGTGGGCGGAGCCGGTGGAAGGGGCGGGGCGCAGCGGGAGGTGGGAGGGGAGGAGGGCGAGGTGGGAGGGGCGGTGAGAGGCGGGAGGGTGGAAGGGAAAGGAAACAGGTCGGTAGGCGGAGTGCAGGAGGAGGGCGAGGTGGGAAGGGCCGAGGGCCTATGGGAGGGGCGTTGTGCGGTGCAGTGGCGGGCGGGTGAGGGCCGCTAGTTCAAGGTCCTGCAGGCTCTGGGCTGGGTCCTCCCGACACCTAGCGCAGCCCTGGGAGTAGCCCGCACTGGCCGCCTGCCTTTGCCCCTGAAAGACCCCCAGGAGAGCTCCTTTTACTCCCAAAAGGCAAAACCCTAGAGCCAGCCTAGGGCGCGTGCACTTCCCGCCTAAAAATAAATATTCCTGTTTCCTTATTTCTGAGGGAGAAAACATGCCCTGGCCTTCCAGCTGGGAATTTTTACAAACCTAAAGGAGCGTAGAGGGTGACCGCTGCAGCCCCGAGGGCAGCAGAGCGCGGACGTCTGGCTGGGCGGGAAAGAAGGTGAGGGGTGTGGTGGGGGATCCTGCACGTTTGGGTCACTGAGCCTAGCCCTTTGCCGGGCAGGAACGGGTTACATAAACAAAGTGATGGGTATGCCCAGAACCCTGGAAGTGTCCGGGAAACTGCCCGGTTGTGCAACCTCCGCTTGGCTCCCACCCTCGCGACAGAGCAGCCTCCCCCTCCCCCACTTCCCTCCCCCGCCACCCCGGGGATAGCCCACCCTCCACCACCACTGGGACGGCGGAGCCTCCCCTCCCCGTAGTGCACACTGTGTGGCCCACAGTACCCTCGTGTAACCGGCCACAGAGAGGCTGGTCTCGGGCCCACGACCCCGACCGCTTCAGGCCCGCAGAGTTTGCCACACGTGAATGGAGCCCTGAGCGCAGCCGAGAGAGGGCGTCGGGGGCACCGCGCCGTCCCGGAGACCTCGCAGGGGATCTGCCCTCCCGGGACGCGAACTCTGTCGGGTAGCAATCTTCAAGTCCCAAGGACAAAGGCGATGGACAATTCCTGAGAGCAGCTCGCGAGGTGGGAAGGATGGGTGGGCTGGGAACCCCACACCCCCATTGCAAAGGAGGCTGCTGTGGGCAGGGCTCTGTTACAGCCAATCTGGCCTGGAGACCACCTCAGTTCTTTAGCCCCCAGGCTCAGACGACGGACCACTCCCCCCCTGCACCTGCTGAAAGCCTGGACCCTGCTATCTCACCCCCTCCCCACAGGCACACCTGCCCTGAGTGTCCCCTCCTCCAGGACCCTTCCTCTCCCCACTGAGTTGCAGGCTCTGGGTGGCCAGGGTCCTCTGGCCTGTGGCTGCTCCACCTCTCCACTGGAGTCCCCCATACTGGCTCTCTGCTCATTGCCCCAAAGCCCGCCCCGCCCCTGGCAAACAGCAGTGCTCAGATGGTCACTGTGAGATGATGCCACGTGATAGGATAGACAAAGCTGAGTCAGGGGCAGACTGACCACAGGGACTTCTCTGTAGCATCTACCTGCCCCAGACTCCCTGACACAGCCCCCACCGGCTCCCAGTGACAGCTTCTGCCTAGAAGGACGCTTCTCTGCTGGGCTCCCAGTCCCTGCAGGCCAGGGTCGGGACCCTTCAGCCTTCTTGTGTTGCACCTGGTTCTGGGATCAGCCTGTGGCTGTGCATCTGTAGCACCCAACAGCTCTTAAAAGGCATCTTACCCCAGACTCCTACCTGCCACACTCAGCCTAGGGGACTCCACCCTCTACCCCCAGCCCCTGTGTCTACCTTCCAGCCCCAACCCTCACTGGAAGGGACAAATACTGGGCCCAGTGCTGGGCTGATGCCACCTTCATACTGACTGCCCTTTGGGGGACGGGCAAGCACCCAGCCCCACCCCTCAGTGAGAGTCCAGCAGAATCTGGACCAGACACAAGTCAGACCTTCCACCTCGGTTTCACCATCAGCAAACTGGCCATACTGCCTACCTGTTACGTGCTCATCCGTATGCTCAGTGCGGATCTTAGGTGTGCCACAAAAATGTTTAAAGATCACAATTTAGCAGAGCACCGTGGCTCACACCTGTAATCCTAGCACTCTGAGAAGCTGAGATGGGGGCACCAGCCTGAGCAAGATGGAGACCTAAAAATAACCAAGGGTGTGGTGGGCACCTATGGTCCCAGCTACTCAGGAGGCTGAGCCAAGAGAATTGCTTGAGCCCAAGAATTTGAGGTTGCTGTGAGTTGTGACAAAGTGAGACTCTGTCTCAAAAAAATAAATAAAAAGATCATTAATTATTTTTGAAAGAAGTTCAAAACACAGTAAGTATATATATATTTTTTTACTTTTTAAAAATCAGCATAATAAGTTTGCCACTTAAGTGTAACTATGGATTCAAGTGTGCCATGAGATTTAAAAAAAAAAAAAAAAAAAAAAAAGGCTAAACAACTCTGGATATGCTAACCCCTTGGTGGCCTGGGTCAATACCCTGGCAACTGTATAGTCCTGGTCAGTTTCCCAGCACCCCTGGGGCTCCCTTCCCAAGCTGCCAACCCCACCTAGTCCATCCAGAGACATGGCTCCTGCCTTCTAATTCTTACTGAGGCCAGGCAGCAGTGTCCCCACCAGACCTGCCCTCTATCCCCCAGGCCTCCTGGGCTGTCCACCGTGCTCTGTCCCACTCCAAGAACTCTGATCTCTCAGTCTACTCTGGGCCTGCCATCTCTCAGCCTTCATAGTTAATGCTTCCGAAGGCGAAGGTGAGGGTGTAAGGCTTCAGTCTCTCTCCTCTACTCCCACTGGGTTGGGGATACCTGAAAATCCACCACCTCACAAGTCTCCTGATTTGCAAACCAAATACTAGGAAATGTGTCCAGGTCTGACAAGGGCAAAGAGAGATGGGATTGAGTGCTCAGAATCAGAGCAGGGCGCTTTCTCACCTAAAACATCAGAAGAAGGGATGTGGGCCCCCAAGGTGAACCCAAACCCCCAAGCTTCATGACTGTACCAGCCTAAGTTCTATGCTGTGATGCCTGTTTTCATCCGTGGGGGCCAGGACAGGGCCCCAAGGAGGTAGAGTGCAGCCACATACACACAACTCTATAACAAGACTCACGGTGCTTTCCAAAATTGAATGGAACCAATATGATTTTTCAAGAACTGTTTGAAAACCCTGCTGGCCATTATGCAACTCTCTTGGGATCATTCCAAATTTAGCTCAATGTTATTTACTTGACTTTTATCTTTCTTCTCTAGTTCATGGTATTAATAACTGGGTCATCTTTTAACTATTTGCAACATACCTTCAGGGGAGTGGGCGGGCTTTATAAATAACCTTTGTTATTATTGTGCAGGTTGATTCTGTTCCCAGCACTGAAGGGAACATGCAAATACATGTTTGTGACTCATCCCCAAACCAGAGAGGACCGCCGGTGTTGAGGACTATGGCCCCACACTGCCCTGGGGTCCCTGTGGAAGGAAGGGGAAGAGGCTGGCACTTGGCCTTAGGCGAGGCCAGGGGATTTTGCTTGGCAGCAAGCTGACTTGGCCCCTGTGTTGTGTGCGGACTCTCCTGTTGCAGGCAGGCACAGGGGCAGGTGCAGTTGTCCTGGTGGGGAGCAGGGGCTTTGATCCTTCCTCAGCACCCAGGGCCCCCCACCTTGGCCTGGAGGCTGGTGCAGAGTCACAGCCTAGCAGTGCACCTGGCTGGCCAGGGACATTTATGGACCCACTATCCATGTGGGTCAGTGTTCCAAACTCGGGTCTTCCTGTGCCATCTCCTGTTATGACATCAAGAACCAAGTGCCATCATCCATAGCCGGGAGCATGGAAAGGACTTAGACTATTCCAGGAACCCGGAACCACTCTCAAGCTACCCCTCACCTCCTTCTCACAACCACAGTGGCCAGATCCCTCTGTCAAGTCCTCAGCTTGCATCACTAACTGTCCCGTGCCTGGATTTCTGGTTTCCTGTTATTTTGTTTGATAAGTAAATCTCTTTTTTGGTGGAAACGCTAGAAAAGTATTATTGTGCCATGGTCATTAGCAGGGCAAAATGGCCTCTCTAAAAAGGTGGGAACAGAACGTGGCCTCCTGGGCTGGCCGGCGCTTCCCTCAGGCTCCCTCTGTGTGCCAGCGGCTTCGCCTGCATCCCCACTCACGCTCACGGTCTCTCGGGGACAGAACACGCCCAGGGGCAGCCCTCTGCTTGCTAAGAGCAGGCTGGGGTGTCTCTCCGCTGGCTGAGGAAAAGGGACCTGCCGGGGCTGCTGCGACTTCATTCCTGAAGCAGGTGTAAGGCCTTCCCCGGGGCCGAGCAGGTACGCACTTGCGGAGGCCTCTGATCTGCTGCAGCTGAAAGCTTTGAAACTCTCCCACCCTGCCAGCCAGTGCAGGGAGCGCTCCATTGTCACTGCCGCGGCTCCCTTTAATCCCCGCGCCCTGCCCCTCCCACTTCTGTCTCCCGGGTGCTAACTGCAGGCGCCAGGCGACGACCTGAATCCTCATTAGAAAGGAGCGTTTCCTCCGGGACCTCCCTCCCAGCTCCGCAGCCAGGTGCCCCTGCCCGGGCCCGGGAGTCGCCGCCTTACCTGTGCAGGGCGCCCCGCGCTGGGCGCTGCGGCCGGGGGTCGGCAGGGGCAGGAACAAGACGCAGAGCGCAAGCAGGGCCGACATGAGGGGCTCGGGTCCCCAGCGCCATGCAGGGGCTCCGCTCCGCCTGCCGGGGGCAGCTGCTCCTCAGACCCTGAGGGGTCAGCGTCCAGGGGCTGCCTCGGGCCCTGGGTGATCACTTCGATGGCCACATGCCAGTGGCGCCGACGGAGGTGACTCTGGTGGCCGTGCTGAACCTTCTGGTTGCTCCTCGGAGGGAGGCAGGTGGCCCTGGCAGGTCGGGCTGCAGCTGGCGGGTTTATCTCTTCATTTCCATGATGGGCTTGGGTCCTGCCGCGCAGGTGACGGGTGATAACAATCTCAGCACGGGCTGCGATTAGTCATTGGCAAAGCGCATTTTCCAAAAGGAAAGACAGAAATAGGTCGCTCAGCGGAGCGCTGGGAAGAGACCAGAAAAACTTAGAAAACCTGTTTTCCTCGGTGCGGGGTCCCGGCGCGCTCCCTTTCGGGACGAGGGCCCGGCAACCCCGGTGTAGCCCGGAGCTGAGCGGGTTCGGGGGCGCAGGCGGGTCCGCGCGCTCCGCTGGGTCCTGGCACGGGCGCGTCCCCAGGAGGGGCTGGCGACCGCGGAGGGCTTTTATGCGCTGCCCAGCCTCCCCGGGGTGTGTGGGTTTGTCAGCTGTTGGGTTTCAGGAATTTCCCTCTGGAGGGAAGTTGGTCCTTAAAGGGAACAGCGAGTGGGAAGGGGGGGCTGGGAGCCGCTCTGGGCAGGGGTCCTGCGGCCTGGACGCTCAAACTGCCGCTGGAGGCGGAGCAGCTATGAGCAAACGCTCCAGTTGTTGGAGCAGCGCACAACCGCCTCCCACCCTCTCCCAACAACGGAAGGGCCACAGCATTGTCCAAGGACTGGCTGAAAGGCAGGCGGGTGCCCGCCTGGTGTGGCGCCCCCAGATCCAGGCCACACACTCTCCCTGGTCTTCCGCCCCCTGCCATGGGCCCACAAATGTCTGCTGGTTTCACAAGTAAAACCCCAGCACAGAGGCCTGTGCGGAGCCTACATCTGGCACAGAAGGTGTCTGCAGAGACAGAGACAGAGCGGGGGACAGAGCAAGCGGGGACAGAGGGAAAAGGGGAAGGACGGGGTGGGGGAGACAGCCCTGAGAGCGCTGACGGCTCTTCCAAGAAATAACCCCAGTGATTGGAGTCTCCCTCTCCCTCTCCTTCCCTGCCTCAGCTTCTCCCCCTCCCTCTCCCTCTCTCCCTTTCTCTCCCCCTCCATCTCTCTCTCCCTCCCGTCATTGCTCTCCCTGTCTCAGTGTCTCTCCCTCCCTCTGTCTCCTCTCTCTCCCCCTCTTTCTCATCTAAAATAGCTTATGATTTATGCATGCAGCTTTCCATATTGTCCTCACACTAGGTGAGTGACTGTTCCCTTCAGGAGGCACCAGGCAATGGAAGAGAGGGACTGATCTGGGAGACAGATGTGGGCCGGTAAAACCCACCTGCCACTGTTCCGTGGGCTTCTGCCCCAGCTCCTTTTCCAGTTCCAAGTGCTACAGCCTTACCTGAAGCTGTTGCTATTCTTAAGGTTTAAATCGTTCCCTGCTGAAAAGGTCATTGTACAACCTGCAGTCCCTCTCAGCCCAATTAAGCACCCACGCCTGTTCTGCAGACAGAACTGTCTCCCTCACCCAGAGCCCGCGCAGCACTCCGCAGCCACTCTCTCTGCTGGAAAGGTCAGAGCGCCTGTGAGCAGAGCACAGCTGGGAGTGAGGTCGCCTCATGGGCCCCCGACGGGACTTCCCAGCTCCTGCAGCCTGGCAGATCTCAGGATTGTGCTTTGTTGAACCCTTAATTATTTCCCCTGGCCCCACTTTCCACACAGGTGAACTCATCCAATTCGCTCTCCGAGAATTGTTTCCAAAGCTCCCAATCGATGATTCTTCCTGCAGAGCCAACCTGCTTATCTCATGCCAGGAACTGACTTGTGTCCCCTACATTCATATGCTCAAGCCCTAACCCCAGCCTGAACACATTTGAAGGCAGGGCCTTTGAACAGGTTACGGGCAACTGAGGTCTCCAGGGTGGATTCCATCTATCACGACTGGTGTCCATGTCGGAAGAGGAGCTGAGGACACAGCCAGGCAGAGGGCCGGCCCTGCTGCACTGTAACCTCGGAATTCCTATCTCCAGACCTGGGAGAGATTAAGTTTCTGCTGTCTGCCCACTCAGTCTGTCCTGATGGAGACGTGTGGACAGTCGCTATGGCTGGGCAGTGTACTGGGCCATCCACATCCCCACCTCTGGGGTCCCAGGGCTCCTTCTCTCAGCAGCAAGAGTGCTGTGATGTGAGGGACCCGGCTCCAGCCCCCCACCCCCCAGGGAGACTGTTCTCTGGCCAGGGGGGCTGCCTTGCCTGAGTCACCAGGCCACGCAGAGGACCACATCCAATAAAGCCGGGGCCCCCACTCCAAGGTGGGATGACCATGCAAGATCATACATCCTGGCTCTGAGGCTTCCTGGGAGATTGAGGGAGGTTTTGTTCAGCCTAAATTCCCCCTCTGCCGACCCCGCCCCTTTGCTCCCACATGGCTGTGATCCCTCAGCTCCACCCTGCGGTCTCATCCCCACCCAAGGCTGCTTCCAGGTGCATCCCCCAGGCACAGTCATTCACAGCAGGAGAAAGCAGACCTCACCTGGGCTCAGAGCTGGGCACCTGCCTACAGCTAACAGTACAGACAGGTGTGGCACAGAGACCTGGTGAAGTATAGGAGCACCCAGGTGTCACAGCAACATCGGTCTGACAAAATGGGACGGTGCATTGTGGAAAGAACACATGGTGTGGGGGCCACACGTCAGACCTCTGAGGAATGTGTGCGTAGGACAATTAGAAGGGCACAGCCAGGGACAGCTGTTGCTGGGGAAATCAAAGCAAGACAGAAAGAGGTGAGACTGGGGGTGATCAATCAGGAGTCCAAGGCTAAGTTTGAAACCCCTTGGGCATTGTGTAAGAAAAAGAAGACTCACTTTCTGAGGGCTGCAAGCAGACAAAGCTGGAGAAAGGCCCAGGATTAATTGGACAAAGCTAAATTCTCAGTACTGGCAGGTGTGCTCTGCCAGGGAGGGAAAGGGATCCTGAGTCAGGGTGGATGAGCGTCACGGCCCTGGATTCCCAGCTCCCTCTGATCCTGCAGGGCTGGCCGCCTCCCTGGTGCTTGAAGCCAATGCAGAGCTTCTGCCTGGAGAGACCTACACGCCTATCCCAGGACACGCTCCCTAGTGGCCCCCAAACTCATGAGGAGCTAAACCACCATCCAAGCCGGCAGAGGGAGTGCAGAGCCCGATAAGGGAAGAAAGGGGCACAAAGTCCCCAGGAGCTTTGGGACTTGGCCAGTGTACACTGGCTGGAGCCAGGAGGGTACATTTAAGGCTGGATTCTGAGCATCCGATGGAGGCAGGAAGTGTGAGCATTAAGTAACATCGAACAAGAGAACGTTTACTGGATGGAACCCTCCGACTGGCAAGCTGCTGCTGGGAGGAGTGGAGAAAGTGCCGTCCACACTGACGGAGGTGTAGCAGTGCCAGGACGCACTGGCAGAAAGTGGACATGGAGATCAAAGGCTGAGAGCGCATCCCCTGGACCAGAGCAAAGGGAAGGTGCTGATGACAGGGCCTCAGCTTCGCAGTGTAGATCAGTGGCGTCCATCCTCCGCAGGCCAAGACTGGTGCGAGGGGAAGCCGGTACAGTTCCGGGCTCCCTGGTGGCACTGGGGATGGGAGAATCGAGAAGTAAGATCCTTCTCAGACCCCAAGAGGCTGAGGACAGACCCCTCTCTTACTTCTGGAACCTACCCTTACCCTATCCCTAACCCTAGGCCACATGGCAAGATGCACCATCAAAACAAGACGGGTGCACCGTCCCCGGGCGTGCAGAGGGCTGGGCAGGCAGCAGGCCTGGCTCACACAGCGCTAAGTTAGCAGGTGCTCACAGAACACAGCCCCTACAGAGAGGAGACGGACAGCTGATAAGAGGCGCACTCAGTCTGCAGAGCGATCCCCACCTGCCCACCCAAGGGACATTGGCAAGGCCTGGAGATGTTTTCGGTTGTCACAACTTGGGGGAAGTTCTTTAGATTTTTGCAAACTGAGCAGGGAAAGGGTCTTACTGACATCTCGTATGTGGAGACTAGGGGTGCTACCAAACACTGGGTCATGTTCAGGACTAGCCCCAGGGCAAAGGATTATCTAGCTCAAGATGTTAACACTGCCAAGACTGAGAAACCCCGATCTCTGCAAACACATCTGTACAAGGATTTATAAATCTATACAAGAAAAACAAGGTGGATAACCAAGAGGCTGAGGACAGACATCTCAATAAAGAGTCAGGATTCCTTGTTCCCCATCTAAGGGCTGAATCCGTTTTCAAATCCAGAAGCAATTGACTGACAGGGAAGCCAGGTGCCCACAAGAAAGGATATTAATTTTCCCCGTTATTCCTCAAAAGGACCATTGCCAATTACTTGAGTGACAGTGGACTAGAGAAACGGAGCACCCACACAATTCTGGAGATTGCTGAGTCCAGAGTCCAGACGGAAGCGGGGGACCCAAAGCACCAGCCCCGCTAGCAAAGTGGAGCTGTGGACAGGCCAAGTCTAAAGAGGGTCCTAGCATAGGTTCTGGAAATAGGCATATGTGGCAGATGTCAGAACCATCCCAGTGGATCCGAGGCCTAGGGCATAAGCACCCTCTTAGTGGGGAGGACCCCTGTGTTATAGCCAAAATAATAATTACAATACAGTCCAATGGGATGGCAAAATTAGTGCCACCCTTAAATACCTAAAGCAGCAGTTCTCAACCTGTGGGTCGGGACCCACAGGAACTGTATTAAAGGGCCATGGCATTAGGAAGGTTGAGAACCACTGACCTAAATGATGCTGTGTGATGATCCTCAACTCATCTTTATTTAATTCAGCAGACAGACCCTGGAGGGGGGCAGCAGAGAAGTTCAAACTCAGTCATGGAGCAGTCCTAGCCCCACCTGCTGTGCCAGAGCCCCAGCCCCACATGCTGTGCCAAAGCCCCGGCCCCATCCGCTGTGCAGGAGCCCCAGTCCCACCTGTTGTGCAGGAGCCCCGGCCCCACCTGCTGTGCCAAAGCCCCAGCCTCATCCGCTGTGCAGGAGCCCCAGCCCCACCTGCTGTGCCAGACACGGTGTCTGCCACACCAGAGTAACATGCACAGTATGGGGTCACTGAGAGGGCAAATACCTCCTTTCCCTCCATCACCAGGAAGAAAGATCAGAAGGCGTGAGCTCCTGACATGACACCTGCTCTCAAGGAGACAAATTTGGCTTCAAGTTGAAGTCATTAGACTCCTCCCTGGAAGAGGACATAATTCACCTTAACTGGAGTTAACAGCTATAAGCTTCCTATCCCATCCACAGGCCTCTGTCTGGCCTCTTCTGGCCCCTTCCTGAGGGATTAACGCGTGTCTGACACACTGACATAGGGTATTGTGCCACACTCCCTTGTGTCTGCAGAGGGACGGCAGAGGATTTGCTCGGTGGGCATACCTTGCACATCTGGGAAATGCAATGAGGGCAGCACCTTTGTGGAGGTCTTGTGGAGAAAGGAGGGAGATGCAGAGGTCTTCAGGGGTCCCCTTGGGTATTTAATGGAGACTCACCTAAGCAAGAAAACCCCCTGAAACCAAAGTGGAGGAAAACTCCCACAGCCCACTGTGGGAGTGGAAAAGCCCCATGAATGATTCCCAGAGTCCCCACAGAGCTGGAAATCATTTATGCACCCACCAGCCAAAGTGGAGGGACCCCCAAATGCTTGATCATTGGGTAGAGGTCCTCCACACCTTCATATAAGTCTCAGTCCTAGAAAAAAGGTTGCTTTTGACTCACTGTAAAGAAACCTATGATCAAGCCTCAACACAGTCAAAATGACCCATGGGTTACATAATTGCACCCCAGAAAAATAATCCTCTGATGCTGTTTAAAAGAATACAATAAAATTTTGCACCCAAAAATGTGAAATTCACAACATCTGGTATCCAAAAATTAGTAGAGGGGCAGAAAAATACAATCCATTTATTTTCTAGAAACTAATGGCAGAGTTGATAGAATTAGCAGACCCTCCTCCTATACCTCTCTGCTCTTTGATCCTGGACTCCCTTCCTGGTTCTGCTAAGAGGGGACTCAGTAGGGACTCTGCAGGCCGGGAGGAGGAAGGAAAGACGCGTTCTCTCCCGCCTTCTCCCTGCTGCCCTCCGCGTGATTCTGTCAGCAGCCCTTCCCCGTGGCAAGGGCAGCTTCTCCCCACTGAATCTGATCCGTGGTTCTTCCAACATTTGCAGAACCAGCCTCATGACTCTCCCCCTGGAGACATCTGCACCAGCCAATCCACACTGCCACCTCCGAAGTCTGGACTCCAGTTCCTGTTAGCTCCCAAATTTAATAATCAAATTCTCTCTCTATCCCCCCAGCCCCAGAGATGGTAACTGTTTGCTGAAGTTGCTGCCTATACGGTACCTTAGAGATCCCTTTTCACCACTTTGGTCAACTAGTCAATAACTTTATATTTCATTATCAATTTTTTTGTTAATTTATTTATTATTAAATCATAGCTGTGTACATTAATGCCATCATGGGGCACCATGCACTGGTTTTTCAGAGCATTTGACATATTTTCTTTCTTTTTCTTTTCTTTTTTTTTTTTTTAGAGACAGAGTCTCACTCAGTCACCCGTGGTAGAGTACCGTGCATCTCAGCTCACAGCAACCTCCAACTCCTGGGCTTAGGCAATTCTCTTGCCTCAGCCTCCTGAGTAGCTGGGAATACAGGTGTCCACCACAACACCCAGCTATTTTTTTGTTGTAGTTTAGCAGGGGCCAGGTTTGAACCCGCCACCCTCAGTATATGGGGCTGGCGCCCTGCCCACTGAGCCACAGGGACATATTTTCATCACACTGGTTAACACAGCCTTCCTGGCATTTTCTTAGTTATTGTGTTAAGACATTTATATTCTACATTTAGTAAGTTTCAAGTGTACCCTTGTAAGATGCACCGTAGGTGTGGTCCCACCAATCACCCTCCCTCCCCCCATCCTTCCCCCTCCCTCCCCTCCCTCTCCCCCTTCCCCATATTCTTAGGTTATAACTGGGTTATAGCTTTCATATGAAAGCCATAAATTAGTTTCATAGTAGGGCTGAGTACATTGGATACTTTTTCTTCCATTCTTGAGATACTTTACTA